>JASANE010029094.1:0-90599 GCA_030248225.1 Trileptium ribeirensis | reverse complement strand
AAGTTCCGTCGTAACAATCCAGATGGGTCTAACATTTAGTTTGAGCGGAATAAAATTTCAATACATTACAACAATTTCTAGAGTACCCAGTGTATGGAGCTTATAGTATTGTCTGTTGCGTTCGTAGAAGGCCCGACGTAACAATCCTGATGGGTCTAGCATTTAGCTTGAGCGGAATAAAACATCATTGTCTTACAACTATTTCTAGTGTATCCAGTGTATGGAGCTTATAGCATTGTCTGTTGCGTTTGTAGAAGTTCCGTCGTAACAATCCAGATGGGTCTAACATTTAATTTGAGCGGAATAAAATTTCAATACATTACAACAATTTCTAGAGTACCCAGTGTATGGAGGTTATAGCATTGTCTGTCGCCTTTGTAGAAGGCCCGGCGTAACAATCCAGATGGGTCGAACGTTTAGCTTGAGCGGAATAAAACATCACCACTTTACAACTATTTCTAGCGTACCCAGTGTATGGAGCTTATAGTATTGTATGTTGCGTTTGTAGAAAGCCCGACATAACAATCCAGATGGGTCGAACGTTTAGCTTGAGCGGAATAAAACATCACCACTTTACAACTATTTCTAGCGTACCCAGTGTATGGAGCTTATAGTATTGTATGTTGCGTTTGTAGAAGGCCCGACATAACAATCCAGATGGGTCGAACGTTTAGCTTGAGCGGAATAAAACATCACCACTTTACAACTATTTCTAGCGTACCCAGTGTATGGAGCTTATAGTATTGTATGTTGCGTTTGTAGAAGGCCCGACATAACAATCCAGATGGGTCGAACGTTTAGCTTGAGCGGAATAAAACATCACCACTTTACAACTATTTCTAGCGTACCCAGTGTATGGAGCTTATAGTATTGTATGTTGCGTTTGTAGAAGGCCCGACATAACAATCCAGATGGGTCGAACGTTTAGCTTGAGCGGAATAAAACATCACCACTTTACAACTATTTCTAGCGTACCCAGTGTATGGAGCTTATAGTATTGTATGTTGCGTTTGTAGAAGGCCCGACATAACAATCCAGATGGGTCGAACGTTTAGCTTGAGCGGAATAAAACATCACCACTTTACAACTATTTCTAGCATACCCAGTGTATGGAGCTTATAGTATTGTATGTTGCGTTTGTAGAAGGCCCGACATAACAATCCAGATGGGTCCAACATTTAGCTTGAGCGGGATATAACTTATAATAACACATACCCTCGCATTTCGTGAGCCAAGAGCTTTTTGGACTTGTTAGCGACATCAAGAAGCGCCTCAGGATTTTCGGACGCAGTTTCGAGACCAGCTTCGAATTTTTCTCGAATATCGACTGCACTTCCATTTTCAAAATCGATTTCACCGAACATATCTTCCATTGCTGAGCCAAATTCGCCGCCAATTTCATAGAAAATTTCCACATACCACGAATATTCGACAACGTATTCAATTTCGTAGAAAAATTCGATTATAATTTCAACAGCTGATTCTTCGTTGTGTAGCGCCTCGTTTAGAACGCCGAGAATGTTTTCTTTGGCTTTGCTGGAACAAATAATAGAATAAAAATACATTGGCGACTATAAAACAACATATTATAACTTGTCAGTGACATCAAAGAAGCCGCATCATCGAAATATAATTAAAATACAATGTGTTAGTTAACTTTAGCATTTAATAAGCGACTATGTCCATGAAATCACAGCAGTACAACTAACAGATTTGATAGCAAGCATTGCCGTGTATTCAGGGACTTGCGATGAGTTCAAAGGAGTGCGACACAGGACGAGTTTGGAAGAATAATCTGTACAACTGCACATACAAATCGCTGAGTGCACGGCAAGCCATTCTATAGAGTATGATTTATTATTTATTATGAGTCAGTTTTCATTGTTATTATATTATATACATATGATTTGTTATATTATAATATATTACATCATGTTATATTTATTACATTGCATTATATTATACTACATTTACATTATTAAGCGAAGCGTTTTTGTTTTCGTCAGAGGGAGAAAATTCGGCACCGTCTGTCCGTCCGTTGAACTCCTCAATAACTGCAGGGCGGATTTTAAAAAACTTTTTTTGTTTGAAAGGCCTAATATTGGACAGGTGCAAGACATATAGATTTTGTCAAAATTTGCTTTAGTTAATTAGTAATTACCTAATTGGTTAAGTGTGTTAGCATATTTTTAGCAATTTCAAACAAAAATTGCATATTTTTCAATAAATAATTAGTTTAAAGCTATTATTTTGGTGCATATACTACATCTTGCCGTAACGGTTGTCAGTCTGGTGCTTATTTACTGTTCGAGGAAGTTAAAAATGCTAGTTAGTTAGTTAATTAGCTAATTACTAATTAATTTGTAATTAGCTAATTTTTTTTAAATTTTCATAGTGCTCAACAACCAACAATTAGTTCTCTGTGTCGCTGATCACGAATAGGACATTGCTCAAGCTTTAAAACCTCATCGTATATGCTAATTAGTTGATTAACTAGCTAATTAGGTAATTTTATGCAAATTTTAAAATCACTTCAAAATTGCTAGTTTGTTGCGATATGTGGCTTTTAAAACTCTATAATTATATCATGGGTGCTAATTAAATTAGCTAATTACTTGATGTTACTAATTAGCCAATTTCTTTTAGCTAGCGAGCTTTTTGTGTGGTGGATTTGACATCAATTGCCTAAAACGTGATACATATTATATATTGATTAAATAGTTTAGTTGAAACACAGTTACACACAAATAGGTAAGATACCAAATACTTTGCCTGTTGCTCCGCTCAGTTTTTGTAATTTATGATGTTTGCTAGTTATATTGCATTATATTATTTCATATAATATAATATCAATATAATACGATGTAACACAAGTAATATTACATAACATGATAAGTTTTTATGTAAATGTTTTTCTTACTTCTTATTATTTCGTTTCTGTTTCTTGACAACTTTTCCGGCAATATCGTTAATATTGCCCGCAACGCTCTCTGCCTCCAGGGCAGCTTTATAGCCTTCGAATAGTACGTACGGATCAGCTCCATCGCCAACGTTTACATCCATCAAGCCTGCAATCCGGCCACTTTTACCGGTTTCAACGAATATTTCCAAAATAAATATACAATCCTCGATCGCGTAGTCTTCACAAAACCAAAGGATTTCTTGGACAATATCTATTTCTGAATCCTCATGTGCTTCGATAAGAGTTTCTTCGAGGAAAATTGCAAAATCGAATTCGATAGTTCTGAAACCACCGCGAAAATGTTATAGATAGGTATAGTTAAATGGTCGGATCAAATAAAATTGTTTAATCGAGTGTTTGTTTGAAATAGGTACTAATGTTCTAAAATACATTAGATGCCCAAAAATACTTCAAATCATCCTTAAAATATATTTTTAAAGCTTATTGAGAAATAATATAGGAAACGATCTATTGTACCCAAATTGTTCCAAAACACATCAAACGCCCAAACTTACTCAAATATCCAATTAATATTGTTTCGAAGTCCACAATTCACAAATACTATTATTCACTTGTAAAATATTCTGCTTCAAATATGTTTTTATAAGTTTTATAGCGAAATAACATAGAAATCGATACATCTATATTTTAAGCGGTTGCTATAAAAATGGTTGTTGACTGCTTAAGATATTTCGATATTAATCGCAACTTCGAATTAGTATTAATTAATTAACTCATATTTGTCGTTTATATTTGAAATTTTAAAACATAGCAAGTTAAAACATGCATAGCTGTGCCTAAATATTTTCTAAAATAATAAATAATACAGTATTTAATGAATTCAAAAAAGTTCAAAACCAAATCGCTAAACCATATTATACGTATGCAAGATCACGGCCACGTGCGCTAAAATATTTTGCTATCGATAAAACTATGTAATGTGGAATTAAAAATGTTTTAAAGATAACATTGATAACGGATAAATCAAAATCAGCGTCAAAGTTAGGAGCGGTCAGTCAGTAAAATCAATTATGGCCAAAATCAAGTCGAATTTTGTTGTTTCTGTCTATAACATTCTAGTAATTAAAAGCTCTGTTATCGGAGATTGAGCTAAATATTTATTGATTTTTACTGCCAGCGGAAATGAAAAGAATACCATACCCTCGTCGTTCGTCGTCCAAACCAGAAGCCACGTTCTGAATACAGTTGAAAAGCGTGGTCGCGTCGGCTTGACCAATTAGTTCCACAACATCATATTGTATCTCCTCGTAGTCAATTTCGGTAGCATTAAGTAAATCAGCGCCCGGAAATTCACAATCAAACTCTTTGGCTACGGTTACAAATGAGTCAAGATGAAAAAGAACTTCATCCCATTCCATCGAATCGAAATAACTTTGAGCGTTTTTAATTAAATCCGCTTGGCCAAACCGAGACCAACGGCGTAGAATACGATGTACTTCGCAACGAAGCTCCCTAAAGTTTTTATTTTCTTAAGTGTCAATCTATTACTTTTTTATTCCAGAATTGTGAAAAGTGCCAGAGTAAAACACGTTTAATATAAAGATCACATATGTATGTTATGCATGGCTTTAAGGAGCCGAAATGTTAACAAAGTAAAGCGCAAAGCCGGCTGAATTTTAGTTCTTTCGTGTGTTTGCCAAATAGTTAGTTTAAAAATATATATCGAGATTTCATCGCACTGACCCAAGATAGTTTTCTCTTATTGAAGTTTTCGCAATTTAGTTACTAGATGGGCACATTCTCGGGCGAAGTAAAATTAAAAAACGGCAGGAATAAAATTGCTGAGCTACCGAAAAACATAACCCAGCTCTATAGACACGCAAAAATCCAACTCCATAAACCTAACTCTATAGTCACGCCATTTAGTTGTTAGCGTACACATTACCGGCGAAGTAACATTAATGAACGGCAGGAATAAAATAGCTGAACTACCTTTATTGGGCTGGGTATAACTATTAGTAGTCTATAATGACTAGCAATATTTATAAGCAACGGTACCAAACCGAAACACAGCCAGCAAATTGCAGTATTTTTGGAAATTTCCAAACAGGGATTAATTTCAGTAAAAAGCAGGGTAGGCTAAATGCATACAGATATTCAAAAAAGAAGACAAAAAATTAAAAGCCATACTCTTATTTTAGAATACTGCAAATATTACTCCAACCTGCGAGTAAAAACCCTACCCACATGTGAAAAAAGTATTCGAAGGTAAAAAAGTTACTTGCAGGTAAGACAAACTTACCTGCAACTAAAAAAATTACTCTCGGGTAGAGCCTAAAATATTAATCCAACCTGCAAGCAATGAGCCCTACCCGCAGGTAAAACATTATTCGCAGGTAAAAAAGTTACTTGCAGGTAGGACAAAGTTACCTGCAACTAAAAATTACTCTCGGGTAGATCCAAATATTATCTGATTACGTTGATGTTAGTAGTGGTGTCCCCCAGGGATCATTACTCTTTCTAATATTCGTTGACGATATAGATGAGTATGCAGCGTCTCCTCTTTTTAAGTTTGCCGATGACATAAGGATCCAGACGCATACCTCACTCTCCACTACAGTTTCTATCACTGAATGATTTACAAGCTGACCTAGAAGGTCTTGCTGCATGGTCGGAAACATGGTTGCTTGACTTCAATGTGAATAAGTGTTCGGTCATGCACTGTGGACGCAAAAACCATGCGCTGCAAAACCTCAAGCCCATACGCTTTAGGAAAGGATCTATTGATTTCTACGCTTGAAGAAACTGATCTGGGGTAACGATGACCCCTGACTTCACATTCTCTCATCACTGTGCTTACATTTGTGCCAGGGCTCGCCGTATCATTGGTATGCTGAGCAGAACGATTCGATTCTGGGACAAGCGTAAATGGCTAGCCTTATATAAAGCTCACTTTCGTCCGTTAGTAGAGTATATACGCCAGTGTCATATGGTGCCCTTTCTACGTTCGTGATATTGATCTGGGCAGAGACATGCAACTAAATTAATTCCGGAGTTCCGTCATCTGACATATGATGACCGAGTCCGCTACCTGGGTATACAAACGCTACAAACACCACGACTGCGAAGCGATCTTATAATTCTTTATAAAAGTATTCATCATCAAATCGATATTGATATCAGCAGAATCTTCACTGATGGCTTTGAACGTACAAGTGGACATCCTTATAAGCTGCAGATACGGTCAACTCCAATGCACGATATCCGCAAAAACTATTTTCCGCATAGGGTGGTAAGAACTTGGAACGCCCTACCGCAAAAAGTGCTCACCGCCCCAATGTCCAATCTTTTAAACGTCAGCTGCACTCTACAGCAACTATCCCACGATTTTAATATTTGTTTGTAAATGTCTTATTTTCTTTCACAACAACCGCAATTGAAACGACTCCACAAGCCTCATTCCTATGAGGCTCTCGTGTCCATAGACTGGTACTGTCAACAAGCTGAACTGAGTCCTTCTAAAGTGTCGCATAGACCCGTTCAGGTACGTATTCTGGTACGCATTAATCCAACCAGCAAGCAATGGGCCCTACCCGCAGGTAAAACATTATTCGCAGGTAAAAAGGTTACTTGCAGGTAGGACGAAGTTACCTGCAACTAAAAAATTACTCTCGGGTAGAGCCTAATATTAACCCAACCTGCAAGCAATGAGCCCTACCCGCAGGTAAAACATTATTCGCAGGTAAAAAGGTTACTTGCAGGTAGGACAAAGTTACCTGCAACTAAAAAATTACTCTCGGGTAGAGCCTAATATTAACCCAACCTGCAAGCAATGAGCCCTACCCGCAGGTAAAATATTATTCGCAGGTAAGATAATTACTTCCAAGTAGGATAACATTTCATCCGCAGGTGATAAAATTAGGGCAACTTTACCAGTAGCTAGTAAGTAATTACTCGCATGTAAAAAATTAACTGCAGGAAGAATAAAATTACCCTCGCGTCATTGTAATTTGCCCGCATGTAATTATATATTACGCTCGGGTAAAATAGAGTAACCCATGGGTAGGCTATCCAGTTTTCAGAAAATATACAATAAGCTGTGGGTGTGGATTATACATATATAATTCTTGATTTGTGTGTCGTTAAAAAATAAGATAACCACCAAACAGAAAATATAAATTAGAAAAACTATGATGATCTTGCCTTGTAATTGATCTAAACCATATCCGATCGAGACGAACAAAATAGCCATGAAATACGTCGTCAGCAATAGCTTCAACTTGAGTAGCATATTCGTCGATAAAATCCTCACTGTCAAGGTTGACCCCAACAAGGCCAGCACTTTGATCTCTCCCAATACCGAGTTCGACTAGGGCTTCGTTGATATGATAGATGAACAGTCGGATTTCGTCAAAGGATGTCATTTGCCGGAGTTGTTCGATAAAACCTTCCTTGAAATCCGGCGCAAGGCCAGTCAATAGAGGATGTACTCGCTTTTCAACTTGAAGCGATAGATGACTGAAATATCAAAATCGGAGTACATCTGATGGATGCTGTTAGCCTTTCTTGTTTTGAATATATTTTTAGTAGACGGAAGGTGAAGGACGTATATACCGATTGTGTAAACAGAAATTCTTTGTTTCCGAATCTAAATATTGCTTTATAAAATAATACAGATTTGTTTAGTTCTATTAAACGCCGTCCATACTTTATGCTTACCAGTGTTCGCAAAGCACTACCATACGTTTTATAACGAAATTCAGTTGAATAAGGATGTGAATAAATATTAGGACTGAGGCATAGATAGTATCTAATCTCGTTTAAGGGCACAGCCAGGATTTTGTCTTGGGACGAGCTCGCATTAAAAATTGGTTTCACCGTATCGTTTAGTTGAGCTTTGCTTTGTCTCAATCTATGTTATAATATCATTTCTGGATCAAAGAGATGCAGCTTCAGGCATCAAAATATACCCCGGATTTTGGTTGAGAATTTTTGTTCACCCTGTCTAGGGTGTCCGGCCCCAGGAACCTCCTCCCTCTCTTGGTGAGCCATTGATATATTTTATACTCATTAGTATGGCACGTGCTTTTGGGAGATATAGACATTAATTTATTCCTAAACACTTAAATGTGCTTTTATAGCAAAAAATGTTATTTTACAGTGAAATATTTGTTTAGTCTCGGCTAAATTATCCATACCGAACTAAATGTAAATAAAATGTATATATACTGATTTTTATTCGTCCCAAGTGCTTTCGTTACAGGCACACTGTATATATATAACATGCTGCAACTATGCGAATGTATTCGGCACATAGTAAGCTTTTTGGTGGGCGAAATCTCAACTACCGTAAAAAATTGTTGGACTTTAATGATAATTGAAAAAAGGGGAAACAAAAAACCAAAAACAGAATCCCGCGGACAAGATATGTGATAATAGTCGCCACACGAGTATAATGCAGACACGTCTGTTTGGAGCGTCGGCATCACCCACTTCAGCCTGAAGAAAGCTGAAAGTAGTAAAAGGCACAACTTGATGACCATATCTTTGCCATAAAATAGCTTAACGGCTTATGCTTCTTTTCTATTAGCCTGTGGATTTGGTACAAAAAGTGTGTATTTTTCTCGAATTTAGTGCACTAAATGCCCGAGTGTAATTGAGACTGTGTTTAGCTGTGGTAGTGTCATACTATACATAAGTTACTAGAGTGACAGATGTTTCATTTTAAGCTATTAGTGCTGGCAAATTTAGTGGTTTCTTTGCAATAAAGGGTTCATAACATAATTTGTAAACAAAGTTAAAAATCTATTCCGAAATCGTAATTTTATAAGCAGGGAGAATGCAAGTTTGGCTTGAGCATACTGCAGGAAATATGTATGACGCGAGAGGCAATTACGATATATTTTAAGGACATGCAGTTTTTCACAACACATAATTATTGAGAATTTTTGCAATGTTCAGGAACTTAACAAAACACGTGTAGTATACTCTAAAACCGGGCTTAGAATCAATTTTAAAATAATATGTTCGTTAGTTGTTTGCTTCTTACGAAAAGTTAGGATTATGAAATTTTTATAATTTAAGTTAGCACTACTATCTTTGTATATACTACCTATTACATATTAACACTATTACATTTAAGCGTACACCTGGCTCATCATAAAACGTGAAATTTGTGGTTAGCCTTTAGTAAATTCTTACACTATACTAATATAGAGTTTATTTTCGAAACGATTGTGTTTACAGTAGCGTAGCAACCGAATTTTTGGATGTCAAAAATTTTTCTCTTCACACATGTACGTACCTAAACCTTACTCACGCATGGTGCAGCCAAAAGTGTGTTACAAAAATTTTTGTAGAACTGTATAACACTGGTCATAGTCATATATTTTTACCACAACCGGTTATTGCAGCATTTCTCTGCTTACTCCTCTCATCTCCCCTACTCCTTCTCTTACTTATTGCAAGAAGTCATGGTGCTGCTTTCTCCCAAGTTCTCTGGGGTGTTTGTTAACCCCCATTTTTTGCGGTGTAGCAGATTTGAGGAAACCAAATCCCAACGACCTAAGAGCTAGGACTGAAACCGTCAGTAGGTGATAATTTTGCGTTTATCTTATTGTCTGTTGGTATCTTTGCTAAAATCTTCAACATTTTCTTAAACGCACTCTTGGCGCAACGCTTTGTTTGATTTAAGGAAAATATCAATCAAGGTTTAGTGCGAACGTTAAACATCTGTTTTCTCAAGTACACTGTTATCTGTAATTTTTGTGCACTCGGAAACTACAAATGTGTTTTAAAATTTTAGCATAAATTGTAAGTAAACCGCTGAAAAAGATGCTTCGATGGAGTCGTTGGGATTCGACAATTTATTTCGAAACTTGTTAAACTTCTAGGACACCATATTCAGACAATGACAGGAGATAGGCCCTATCAAGCCACTGCAAATGAAAATGAATTCACCATTATGAAGCTAAATGCAGTAGAATGATTTAAAGTGGACAGTTATTAACTTCCAACGATATAATTAATAATAAAGTTTATTTATATAGGGTTACAATTTATGGGCTTCGCGAACCTGACAAAATTATATATCTGAACTCAATGGTTTGATGTATGCAATTGCATGAAGTTTGGAAGTACTTACGTATGAACCGGACATGAAAGAGAACACATACTGCAGTCGATTGGTGGAAATCTTGTCGCCAGTGTAAACGGAATAGATGTGCAAAACAACGCGGCTCAAATACCTTAAATAATTTTCTACTAACTTCCCACTCTTCTGGACGGCTTATTATTTTAAATTTAGAGCAATCCTCGTCGCAGAGTCTGGAAAACCTGCAATTGAGTTTCCGATGAATCCGAGCACACAAACAAGAAGGCACAGTGAACTATTCTGTTATGTTGGGTACAGTGCAATGGAGAGTGCTTTCGGCTCTGAACCAGACCGATTTAGTACCGGGCGACAATACCATGACCCTGTGATTCGTTCACAGATATGATTTAAGGTGCCACGGTGGCCCAGCGACCCTTTGACTCGTTCCACTTCTAATACAGGCTATGGTTCCATATGAAGCATTGTTTAGTTTAAGCATTATACGATGGTTGGGTTCTTTCCCTTTAACACATTCAACTCAACCCTACGAACTGGTTCAGAATATACCCATTTTGGCCGTAATTAAAGCAAAAAAATTTTTGATTTTTTGGTTCTCTCGGTATCCAAAATTGTCGGAAATATTTTCAATAAATGTATAATTTTATATACATAGTTCTAACCGCATGCACGAACTGAGTAGAATGGTTGTAATGTCCGCTTAATCACATCACGGGTTAACGAGTTAGGCTTAGGCAATTGGCTTACCCTTAGTCTTAGGATTTTACATAACAGCAATATCTCGTTAACTCATAAATTGATTTAGCTGTTTTACCATCATTCCACTCATATCATCAGTACGGTTAGAATGATATAAGAAATTATACGCTTAAAGAAAAAATTCTTTTAAATTTGATAAAAATGGATATTTTCTGAACCAGCTCGTCGAGTACCAGTTTTGGTACCAAAATTATAAATATTTCTTCTAAATTGATCAATTTGGGCCTGCTGCAACTAAATGAAAAAACTTCGAAGCTTGTTGTTGTTAGTGTGGAAACTGGCAATACGTTCGTTTAATACGTTAATATTCCTAAATTAAACATTGACATATTCAGTCACAATTTGTTTAAAGTTTATTTTAGCATGGATAAAGACCATATTAGCAGAGCTAATGGGGCGATTTATTAGCTACTTTTTAGCACTAAACAAATTGTATCGAATTTTGATAATTTTTAAACTTCAAATCCATCGGGTAAACCATGCTGCACTTATATGCCATGCTGTACTAAATAAATTGTATCGAATTTTGATAATTTTTAAACTCCGAATCCATCGGGTAAACCATGCTGCACTTATATATATACCATGCTGCACTAAATAAATTGTATCGAATTTTGATAATTTTTAAACTCCGAATCCATCGGGTAAACCATGCTGCACTTATATATATACCATGCTGTACTAAATAAATTGTATCGAATTAATTTTTAAACTCCGAATCTATCGGGTAAACCATGCTGCACTTATATATATACCATGCTGCACTAAATAAATTGTATCGAATTTTGATAATTTTTAAACCCTGAATCCATCGGGTAAACCATTCTGCACTTATATATACCATGCTGTACTAAATAAATTGTATCGAATTTTGATAATTTTTAAACTCCGAATCCATCGGGTAAACCATGCTGCACTTATATATATACCATGCTGCACTAAATAAATTGTATCGAATTTTGATAATTTTTAAACTCCGAATCCATCGGGTAAACCATGCTGCACTTATATATATACCATGCTGTACTAAATAAATTGTATCGAATTTTGATAATTTTTAAACTCCGAATCCATCGGGTAAACCATGCTGCACTTATATATATACCATGCTGCACTAAATAAATTGTATCAAATTTTGATAATTTTTAAAGTCCAAATCCATCGGGTAAACCATGCTGCACTTATATATATATACCATGCTGTACTAAATAAATTGTATCGGATTTTGATAATTTTTAAACTCCGAATCTAGCGGGTGAACCATGCTGCACTTATATATATACCATGCTGTACTAAATAAATTGTATCGAATTTTGATAATTTTTAAACTCCGAATCCATCGGGTAAACCATGCTGCACTTATATATATACCATGCTGCACTAAATAAATTGTATCCAATTTTGATAATTTTTAAACTCCGAATCCATCGGGTAAACCATGCTGCACTTATATATATACCATGCTGTACTAAATAACTTGTATCGAATTTTGATAATTTTTAAACTCCGAATCTATCGGGTGAACCATGCTGCACTTATATATATACTATGCTGCACTAAATAAATTGTATCGAATTTTGATAATTTTTAAACTCCGAATCCATCGGGTAAACCATGCTGCACTTATATATATACCATGCTGTACTAAATAAATTGTATCGAATTTTGATAATTTTTAAACTCCGAATCCATCGGGTAAACCATGCTGTACTTATATATATACCATGCTGTACTAAAGAAATTGTATCGAATTTTGATAATTTTTAAACTCCGAATCCATCGGGTAAACCATGCTGCACTTATATATATACCATGCTGCACTAAATAAATTGTATCGAATTTTGATAATTTTTAAACTCCGCATGCATCGGGTAAACCATGCTGTACTTATATATATATACCATGCTGTACTAAATAAATTGTATCGAATTTTGATAATTTTTAAACTCCGAATCCATCGGGTAAACCATGCTGCACTAATACATATACCATGCTGCACTAAATAGGTCGTATCGAATTTTGATAATTTTTAAACTCAGAATCCATCGGGTAAACCATGCTGTACTTATATATACCATGCTGTACTAAATAAATTGTATCGAATTTTGATAATTTTTAAACTCCGAATCCATCGGGTAAACCATGCTGCACTTATATATATATACCATGCTGCACTAAATAAATTGTATCGAATTTTGATAATTTTTAAACTCCGCATGCATCGGGTAAACCATGCTGTACTTATATATATATACCATGCTGTACTAAATAAAATTTATCCAATTTTGATAAATTTTTAAAAGCTCCTAATCCATCGGGTAAACTCATGCTGCACTAATACATATACCATGCTGCACTAAATAAATTGTATCGAATTTTGATAATTTTTAAACTCCGCATGCATCGGGTAAACCATGCTGTACTTATATATATATACCATGCTGTACTAAATAAATTGTATCGAATTTTGATAATTTTTAAACTCCGAATCCATCGGGTAAACCATGCTGCACTAATACATATACCATGCTGCACTAAATAAATTGTATCGAATTTTGATAATTTTTAAACTCCGAATCCATCGGGTAAACCATGCTGTACTTATATATACCATGCTGTACTAAATAAATTGTATCGAATTTTGATAATTTTTAAACTCCGAATCCATCGGGTAAACCATGCTGCACTTATATATATATACCATGCTGCACTAAATAAATTGTATCGAATTTTGATAATTTTTAAACTCCGCATGCATCGGGTAAACCATGCTGTACTTATATATATACCATGCTGTACTAAATAAATTGTATCGAATTTTGAAAATTTTTAAACTCCGAATCCATCGGGTAAACCATGCTGCACTAATACATATACCATGCTGCACTAAATAAATTGTATCGAATTTTGATAATTTTTAAACTCCGAATCCATCGGGTAAACCATGCTGTACTTATATATATACCATGCTGTACTAAATAAATTGTATCGAATTTTGATAATTTTTAAACTCCGAATCCATCGGGTAAACCATGCTGCACTTATATATACCATGCTGCACTAAATAACTTGTATCGAATTTTGATAATTTTTAAACTCCACATGCATCGGGTAAACCATGCTGTGCTTATATATATACCATGCTGTACTAAATAAATTGTATCGAATTTTGATAATTTTTAAACTCCGAATCCATCGGGTAAACCATGCTGCACTAATACATATACCATGCTGCACTAAATAGATTGTATCGAATTTTGATAATTTTTAAACTCCGAATCCATCGGGTAAACCATGCTGTACTAAATAAATTGTATCGAATTTTGATAATTTTTAAACTCCGAATCCATCGGGTAAACCATGCTGCACTTATATATATACCATGCTGTACTAAATAAATTGTATCGAATTTTGATAATTTTTAAACTCCGTATCCATCGGGTAAACCATGCTGCACTTATATATATACCATGCTGTACTAAATAAATTGTATCAAATTTTGATAATTTTTAAACTCCGAATCCATCGGGTAAACCATGCTGCACTTATATATATACCATTCTGTACTAAATAAATTTTATCGAATTTTGATAATTGTTAAACTCCGTATCCATCGGGTAAACCATGCTGTACTTATATATATACCATGCTGCACTAAATAAATTGTATCGAATTTTGATAATTTTTAAACTCCGAATCCATCGGGTAAACCATGCTGCACTTATATATATACCATGCTGTACTAAATAAATTGTATCGAATTTTGATAATTTTTAAACTCCGCATGCATCGGGTAAACCATGCTGTACTTATATATATATACCATGCTGTACTAAATAAATTGTATCGAATTTTGATAATTTTTAAACTCCGAATCCATCGGGTAAACAATGCTGCACTTATATAAAACATGCTGCACTTATATTTCAGGCTTTCCAGACAAAATTTGGAGTCCCCTGATTTTGAGCAAAGGGTTTCCTGGAACAAACTAGATTTTTTGGGAATGGCGAAGTCGGTGGCAAGACAGGTAACAAAAGCTTTTGAAAAAAATATTTATAGTGTACCGGTAGTTAATGATTTTAAACTAGAGTAATTTGGGTTCATATGTTCAGCCTGAAGCACATTATCTTATGAATTGAGGTTTTACAGTACTGCATGTTAATATTTTCGTTCGCTACATAGACTCCATTTTGGCGTATACAGTCGGCTTTTATCAATCCACATCAATAGAAACCATGCGATGAGAAAGTCTTCAATTAACGTTTCAATAGCGGTATGTTAGTCTCGCAATGTTTTTATACGTAAGGAGCAAAATTTATATGCTGAAACAAAAATACTGCAGGGAAAAGAAAAAGGCGGCTGCCGTATTGAACACCTAACCTCTGCATTGGTAAGATGGCGCACTAACCCACCGGGTCACGGTTTCATTTTAAGGTGTCCTGCATTACATTGCGGGGTCGCTTTAACTGCGGTACGCGTTTTACAATGAGTTTTGAAATGTGGCACATGTATTAAACTTAATTCAGAGGTTAGGTCAGACAGAACATAACATCAAACCTAATTTTAGGTCAGACGGAACATAACATCAAACTGTCCCAACTGTTCAATAAAAGAAACAGCGAAAGCTAGGAAACGAATTTCGTGGATAAAACTCCAAAACTGTAGTTCTTTCGGAAAAACGATTTAAATCACAATTTATATACAGCTTCATGCGTCTTTCTAGACTGCTCACCCCCCCAAAAAAAATATTGTTGCAGCAGTTGTTTAGTTTAATCAAAAGTCACGCACCAGCATAGGAATAATGATCTATTGTTATTCCTAGGGTAAACCCAGCGGCTAATATTAAATTACTGTGTTTAATCATACATTCTTATACGGAGAGTATGGGGTTATCCCCTGAGGCTGCGGCTCCCTAAAGTCCCAACCCTCGAAACCTACGGCAAGGTGGCTCAACCTCTCCCACCTGAGACAAAGCACTCTTAAAGAGCCGCACAACCCACTTCTAAAACGGCTTCTCCACGCGCCGAGAGGCTTATCTCTCCTTGGGAGGCCAAAGGCCATCCCTCACTTGAGGACCCAGCAACCCCCTTGGACTTCGGACCATTGTCCATGTATGGATTTCATAACATTGCTGTCACCATGCAAATTTTACACAATTTCGGCACATCAATACACATAAAAAGAACGTCTTATTGCCGCAATCACATAATAATAGTATTTGGATTGTTTTATTAAATTCGCATGAACATTTTGAACGAATATCGCTGGACATACGGCTCGTCAACGTAGAAAAGTATATTTTGAGAGATTAATTTTACATTTTAAATAACAAATTATATATCTTTATTTTAAAACTGGAACCACAGTTTGAAATCATAGGTTGCAACGCGATAATAATATATTACTAAACATCACTCAGAGTAAATCAAGAGTCGATGATTGTCGATTCTGCTGAAGAGTGTGACACGCTTTAGGTTTCTCCTTTTTTCTTCCGGAGATTGGCACAGTTGTTTTTGACGTTATCACTAGGAGTATGACCCATGCGGTGGGTAATAAATATGACCACTGCCATGTTATTGGACCACCGGGTTAAACACCTCCATGTTCTTGGCAAACCAAATATTTTCGAAAATCCCACGATAATGTCCAAATCCCTCTGAATCTGGACGTCAAGAAATTGGGAGTCTGAATTTAGTGGTTTAAAAACTGGGTGGAGTCTTAATTAGGTGGATCAATAACATTGGGTGTGGGTATAAAAGTCGATAAAGTATGTAAAAGTACCATGAACGTAAAAGGGGTCACCGGTAGTGAAAGCACCTGATCTGGTTCAAACCGGTGGTCGAAGCGTATCGTGGCTGTGGGTCATATTTATGACTCACTAGGTAGGTCGCAAACCTGGGTGGTAAGGTCGAAAACGATAGTAACTTAGTGCGGGCGACAATATGGAGAATTTAAAGACTGTCACAGTCTTCAGAAAGGTCGATTATCATCGACTCTAACCGAAACTGTGATAAGCAGTTTAGTTTGTACAATTGTCCAGCTAACGATTTTTTATTACATAATACAAAAGATTTCCTTCCAGACATTAAACGTTTAGCCTTGGGTATTTTGACAAGCAGCGATATAGATAAATTCTATCAGTGTTGAAGTGCGATGCCTTTTAACCCATTATCGATGTCTTGGTCACTCATTATCGCAAAGTTTCGCGTACCTCTGTGATTGTATGGACATGTTTTCGAACGCCATAAACTGACGATAAACACTATAACCGCACTGTGACCGAATGCATAAGATTGTCGTTTGATAACTCCGGCAAATGTCAGATATCTGAAACTAGCATCAATCGTTGAATATATGCTATAAAATAGAGTGCTTAGAGTTTCATTGGTTTTTTTCTTTAATTCCAATCAACATTATAAATGATGTTAATATTGTTTCACAAAATTACAAGCTGCAATTCTTCCAAAATTCTTGCAAAAAGTAATTGCAAGTTTAAATGCTACAATGACATTGAAAACTCGCAGTCTACGCGTGAGTGTGCATTTACAAAACCAAAATATAATTTCTCTATTGTTTTTAAACGAACAAGCCACATGACATGCAACAGGAGATCATACAAGTTCTGTTATGTCAAAAATAAGAATAAGTTGGAACAATCAGTTGGTTAGACGAGACACAGAGGATTATTCGATAAATAACTTGCAAACACAAAACCCTTTGTCAAGTTTATTGCTGTAAATTTTGAGGGTCATTACGCTTGTTTCCATGATTTTGAAATAGCAGCATGTTGGGATTATAATTTAAAAAAAACAAAGTTCCTAAGTACGTTTTTAAAAAAATTTTGCTGTTCTTTTGCAATTTTGTAGAGAATATTGTTTGGTAAACTTTTCGCTTTGCACACTTCGGTTTTGCACCTCATGTGGTTAATCAATCGCCTTAATATTGTTTGGTAAAAGCAAATTGACCCCTCTGTTACGCGGTGGGTACATCGGAACCCCAGTTTGTCCGGAAGTAAGTCGAACACCCATTTAGAGGTAGTTGTTTCAAGTAATTACATCTATCCAACTCATGTTCTTTAAAATTAATTGATTATGACATTACCCTACGAAAGTAGGGTATTTATGTAATTTGACGGGTAAACCCGAAAACACCATGGTAATTACCACTGGGTTAACATTAGGGTACTAGAAAATGTTCCTTGTAAGCTTTTGATGAGACAAATTTCACCAAATCGTATCGCAGATCTTGATTAATTAGGGTGATAGAGGTAGGGGAGCCCTTGAGTGGTATGGGGTCCGGATCTTACTGGGCAGTAACCCCCTACCTTTATGAGCACGCATGCTTTACATTGTAACAGAGTTAAATACATTAACTTACAGCTAGATTCTTAGTCGTACTGGTCGGAGGCAATAATTTAGCGCACTTCGTAAGGCAATCATTTTCCTTTTGAGCTGCTTTTTCATTTCTGGTCCATGAGGAGTCCAGGCTTAATTGCAGTATAACCCACAGCGAAAGTAACGAAATGAAATTACAAAAAAGCAAAGTTATTTTCCATGAATGAATTCGAAATATTAGGTCAGCAATAGTTAACATTCAGCAGGGTAGTCCGTTTATGCGCTGAAATGTTTATTGTAGTGTTGCACAAAAGCGTACCTTTTTTAGGCTACGATAAAAAAAGAGATTCCAGGAATCAATATTTACCATGGTGTCTATTCGACATATGACGTATACCGGTAGAGAACACGGGCTGTCAAGTTGGAAATACAAAAATTCTAATAAATTGTTTACGTTACGTTTCACAAACTCACAACGAAACTCTAACCAAAACTAGTTAGATTATCACAAAATTTGTGAATGTTTACATTAGTTAGTTAACATTAGTTTAAAATGGCCGGTCGTAGCCAAAGGATACATATTTTTAACCCAACATATTTTAATGTTAAATCTTTATATTTCGTGAATCCGAAACTAAATTAACGTAAAGTGCAGAAGCTAACCGATAATGCTCTAGGCATGTGCTTCAGTGAAGCTTGAGCTCAATTTTTGTTTCCCTCAAATTAACGAAAAGTGCAGAAGCTAACCGATAATGCTCTAGCATGTGCTTCAGTGAAGCTTGAGCTCAATTTTTGTTTCCCTCAAATTAACGTGAAGTGCAGAAGCAAACCGATAATGCTCTAGGCATGTGCTTCAGTGAAGCTTGAGCTCAATTTTTGTTTCCCTCAAATTAACGTAAAGTGCAGAAGCTAACCGATAATGCTCTAGGCATGTGCTTCAGTGAAGCTTGAGCTCAATTTTTGTTTCCCTCAAATTAACGTAAAGTGCAGAAGCTAACCGATAATGCTCTAGGCATGTGCTTCAGTGAAGCTTGAGCTCAATTTTTGTTTCCCTCAAATTAACGTAAAGTGCAGAGCTAACCGATAATGCTCTAGGCATGTGCTTCAGTGAAGCTTGAGCTCAATTTTTGTTTCCCTCAAATTAACGTAAAGTGCAGAAGCTAACCGATAATGCTCTAGGCATGTGCTTCAGTGAAGCTTGAGCTCAATTTTTGTTTCCCTCAAATTAACGTAAAGTGCAGAAGCTAACCGATAATGCTCTAGGCATGTGCTTCAGTGAAGCTTGAGCTCAATTTTTGTTTCCCTCAAATTAACGAAAAGTGCAGAAGCTAACCGATAATGCTCTAGCATGTGCTTCAGTGAAGCTTGAGCTCAATTTTTGTTTCCCTCAAATTAACGTGAAGTGCAGAAGCAAACCGATAATGCTCTAGGCATGTGCTTCAGTGAAGCTTGAGCTCAATTTTTGTTTCCCTCAAATTAACGTAAAGTGCAGAAGCTAACCGATAATGCTCTAGGCATGTGCTTCAGTGAAGCTTGAGCTCAATTTTTGTTTCCCTCAAATTAACGTAAAGTGCAGAAGCTAACCGATAATGCTCTAGGCATGTGCTTCAGTGAAGCTTGAGCTCAATTTTTGTTTCCCTCAAATTAACGTAAAGTGCAGAAGCTAACCGATAATGCTCTAGGCATGTGCTTCAGTGAAGCTTGAGCTCAATTTTTGTTTCCCTCAAATTAACGAAAAGTGCAGAAGCTAACCGATAATGCTCTAGGCATGTGCTTCAGTGAAGCTTGAGCTCAATTTTTGTTTCCCTCAAATTAACGAAAAGTGCAGAAGCTAACCGATAATGCTCTAGCATGTGCTTCAGTGAAGCTTGAGCTCAATTTTTGTTTCCCTCAAATTAACGTAAAGTGCAGAAGCTAACCGATAATGCTCTAGGCATGTGCTTCAGTGAAGCTTGAGCTCAATTTTTGTTTCCCTCAAATTAACGTAAAGTGCAGAAGCTAACCGATAATGCTCTAGGCATGTGCTTCAGTGAAGCTTGAGCTCAATTTTGTGTTTCCCTCAAATTAACGAAAAGTGCAGAAGCTAACCGATAAATGCTCCTAGCATGTGCTTCAGTGAAGCTTGAGCTCAATTTTTGTTTCCCTCAAATTAACGTGAAGTGCAGAAGAAAACCGATAATGCTCTAGGCCTTGGGGCTTTGGCTTTTTTTGTTGTTTCCCTCTTGGGGGCGTTTTTTGGCTTCTGGCTTGGCTTTTGTTCCTTTATAGTGCGGCTACCATATGCTTCAGCATGTGCTTTCAGGTGGTTTTGAGCTTCATCTTTGTTTTCCCTCGATTACAAAAAGTGCAAAAAGCTTACCAATAATGCTCTAGCATGTGCTTCAGTGAAGCTTGAGCTAAATTTGCCCTTAAAATTAACATTGAAATCCAAGCAAACAATGATGCTCTCAGCATGTGCTTCAGTGAAGCTTGAGCTCAATTTTTGTTTCCCTCAAATTAACGTAAAGTGCAGAAGCAAACCGATAATGCTCTAGGCATGTGCTTCAGTGAAGCTTGAGCTCAATTTTTGTTTCCCTCAAATTAACGTAAAGTGCAGAAGCTAACCGATAATGCTCTAGGCATGTGCTTCAGTGAAGCTTGAGCTCAATTTTTGTTTCCCTCAAATTAACGTAAAGTGCAGAAGCTAACCGATAATGCTCTCAGGCATGTGCTTCAGTGAAGCTTGAGCTCAATTTTTGTTTCCCTCAAATTAACGAAAAGTGCAGAAGCTAACCGATAATGCTCTAGCATGTGCTTCAGTGAAGCTTGAGCTCAATTTTTGTTTCCCTCAAATTAACGTGAAGTGCAGAAGCAAACCGATAATGCTCTAGGCATGTGCTTCAGTGAAGCTTGAGCTCAATTTTTGTTTCCCTCAAATTAACGTAAAGTGCAGAAGCTAACCGATAATGCTCTAGGCATGTGCTTCAGTGAAGCTTGAGCTCAATTTTTGTTTCCCTCAAATTAACGTAAAGTGCAGAAGCTAACCGATAATGCTCTAGGCATGTGCTTCAGTGAAGCTTGAGCTCAATTTTTGTTTCCCTCAAATTAACGTAAAGTGCAGAAGCTAACCGATAATGCTCTAGGCATGTGCTTCAGTGAAGCTTGAGCTCAATTTTTGTTTCCCTCAAATTAACGTAAAGTGCAGAAGCTAACCGATAATGCTCTAGGCATGTGCTTCAGTGAAGCTTGAGCTCAATTTTTGTTTCCCTCAAATTAACGTAAAGTGCAGAAGCTAACCGATAATGCTCTAGGCATGTGCTTCAGTGAAGCTTGAGCTCAATTTTTGTTTCCCTCAAATTAACGTAAAGTGCAGAAGCTAACCGATAATGCTGTAGGCATGTGTTTCAGTGAAACTTGATCATTTTAGCTCAATTTTTATTTCCCTCACCCTTTGATAAAAATTTACCACTTTGGTGAATATAACTTATGATCTAGTAAGCTAGAGCATACTGTGAAAGGTTGAAGCTGTACATATTATGTTGTAAAAAATGACCAGCAAACGTTTCACATTGCGGTGACATTTGTTTCTTCATACAGCCGCATTCAATATTGTCTAAACCCATCAGTTTCATATCGAAATCTGCTAATTGTAGAATATAACAGTTCAAGATGAACATAACAAAAGTGGGGACTATTTTATAACGAAATATAAATGGATTTATAACATTATTTCGTGCTGTAATCACAATATTTGTCATTTACACAAGTTATATCGAAAGTCATCGCGTTAAATTGCCATATACTACGTTTAGCAATTGACATTGTGAGTACATAATGCATGTCGCACTGCATCGCGTTTTCTCAAACCAAACTTTATTTCAAGCTATCAAAAAGAATGTGGCTTCGGGAAAACCTGATATATATCTTTGCTTATACTATAAAAACCTCTGTGACCTTTACAGATACAGATATACTGAGAAAAATTAATAATATAATGCGTCGGGTTCGGTAGCCGGAGTTCCTCGACTTAGAGTTTGACTTAATTTAAATACCATATGAGATATAAAGCGTAGACTAAGGCTGAAGCATGCGCTTAAACTATACCAAAGCCAAGGTTTAGTTTATCGAGAACAACATAGCATTCGTTTAACTCACGCTACTAAACTTTACATATGTCAACTTCAATCACTTTACAACTAGTCGAGCAGTTTACCATGATAGCTACATATATACATACTTTTTTCGTTTTAAAAAACACTTAATTTAGCGCTTAATTTTAAGGAGGAAAGTTGCGCAATTCTTGGAGTCCAAAGGCGCTGTGTTTAGCTGAGCTAATGCTTGCATAGTTGCCGGGGAAACAGATTGCAGACTGAAAAAAAGAAATCAACGAATTGTAGCCTACGTGGTCCTAGGGGTGTTTAGAACCACCGTAGATTACACACAACTAACAGCAGGGACCAATGGCTATGTTATTTTATGAGCTTAATCCTAATGTCTTAATGTGCCACCACCTATACCAGATGATATCGTTTATTTTCTTTAGTGCAATACAACAGCTAAAACTTTACACACAAATGAACGGCTGAACCGTACTCGCCCCGATTCTTCTATAGCTTCTGAGGCCGACTGAGGCCCTGATCTGACTGCGCAACCGCTTAAATAACTTTTCTAAACCCTATTTCTTGGAACTGAAAAGAAACCCAGTTCTGAAATCTCTCTAACCCGTTAATTTTTAATATAATGGTTGCCAACCGGGTTGTGAATTCTTGGAATTGTAAAATTCGCTCTCTAACATAAATTTTAATTTTTGCGTTAGAAAACCCCTTTTTATGAAATTCTTGGAATCCCTAACTCATAACAAATTTTAAGATTTTACAGAAAATTCAGCAGAAATACACTTACATATTCGCTAATGTAAGTGTAACAGTTAAGGCACCCAGGGGCTACACTCAAATCCGATAAGTAAGCAAACTATAGCCCCGGCACACAAATTGTAAAATTTTTAAGTTGTTTTACACTTTCTTAAAGCTATATTTTTCAAGAATTAAATAAATTATTATTACCAGAAATGACCAAAAGGATGAGGTCCGTAACTCCGTTAACGGGTGGGCCAATTGAAGATAAATTTGGTATGAATGATCTACAGTGTGCCCTATGGGATTTGGCATTAAAATCTCATTTTGACACAATCATCTCCCAGCCAGTTACGACCACAATTATACAGATTATATTTCTTTAAGCTTAGCATGCTGGGAATTTTTAAACAGAAAACAATCAGTTTTAAGGTTTTTATATACAGACTCATAGACTGACGCTATACACAGAACTCAATTAAACATACACACGTTTTCACGTTGCTTACAAATAAAATACAACAGCAAATCAAATACACATATCACAACAGCGCTTGTAATAAATATAATACACAGCGAATTCACACTAGACAACAAATAAACAGATTTTGTTGATGACACAGTAATTTTTTCCTAATATATTATTGTAAAACATTAATAAAATAAGCTCAATCCAAAGTGTAGGGGGTTGACCCGCTACAATATTAAACGAATAAAAGGCAAAAAATCTCGGATTATTTTAATACAAATACCTATATTTAATTTGCTTGTGATAAACAATGTGAATTTTAGAGGTTTTGACATAATATATATATGCATTATACAGATATCTTTACACAAGTATTAATTTACACATAGTGTTGCTCTTAAAGGAGAAAATTTATGCAAACGTTATAGCCAATAAACAACAATAACACAATTTTACAATTTCAAGACATTGCAGTTATGCGCTAGCACAATGAAATTTTGGGCGTATGTCGAGGACCATATCAAATTTCGACTCGCCTCCTAGTGGATCATCTCAGGTTTTCCTCCTCAAATTATGGTATATTTTGAAACAATTCAAACTTTAAGTTTAAAGTTTAAAATTTTTTAAAGATTTAAAATTAGCCTAGTTTTAAACGAAAACTCATTTTGCTAAGCCTAATAAGGTTAAGCCTAGCCTAATCTTAACACTAAATTTAAGCTTAACTGAGCTCACAACCAAACTTTAAATTTTTGTCGTATGGTGCTAATTTCAAGTTTTCCCCGTTTGTTAAAGGGGCGAGATATTAGACATACTCCCATTTCTATATAGGACACTCTGATATGATTAAGGCCTGTGTTTTGAACCAACCCGCCCTGGTTTGTGTACATTGTTGTTACTATCCGACTGCAGCATTGGTAAGACGATTTATATTTGGAATCAGTTCAGTTGGACCCCAATGTCAAATATCGTGACTTAGAACCCGATACATGAGCTGATTTGTTGGCCAACGCGGAAGCAAATTGAGGTTCCTTAAACGTTAACATTATGCATAGGCTAAGAAAGAGCGGTCCATCTTTGACCTGATAACACGATTTACCACATTTGATAGAAGTAAAAAAGCATCTACACAGCTCATATGCGACTTCTGAAGCAGATATATTTCTTCCTCAGATCATAAATTTTAATTTTTTCTGTGTAAAGAACTTAATAGAGATGCAAATAGTAATATTTTAACGAATACAGATGTTTAACCGGATGACAATCGGATCTACATGACAAGATTATATTATAGCATAGACGCTTGTCGAACGGAATACTAAACAGCTGTACTATGAAATGTTAAATAGTATATAAAACATTTCTATTATTATGTATACTTCAGATATCGTAACGAGCAGCAAGACATAAAAGTAAAATAAATAAAAATAGAATTGCTTGGTTTGAAAATACATTTAAAGGCATTTATTTTGGTTGGCTTTTTTAGTAAAGATTTTTGTATAAGGTTTATAGATATATACAGGTACATACATAGCGACGCTCAGCTTCATAAGATTTTGACACAATCTGGAATGCGATTAAAGATGCAATATTTGTCTTTTCATTTGCTCAAAAATTACTCAAATATTTGATAATCGGCCCGCTGTTAAAAAGACGTATAACATTCTAGTGAAAACGGATTTGGTTCTTCCAGTTTTTGAACTCAGAGATATAAAATAGTCACATCGCTTAGTTAGCTAGTGTTTCATAGATTTATATTAGTATAATACATACAAAAATTTAGCGAAATAGCTCTGTAATTCCAAAACTGGCTGATTTTTTATAAATTATTCATTAGTTTCCAACAATGGTTACACGTATAGATCTATATGGTTATTACATCACCGCTTGCTACATGACAAAGTTGAACAGATAAACGTTCATGTTAAAATTAGCACAGAATTGACGCTACGAATTGTAACTTACAAATTTGCAAACCGAATTGGCTCAAGTATTCGCAGCATTATGCCGTAGCAACCATATGCTGGCACTACCATAGAGATTTTTCGTTTTCATACGAAATATGTGAACATAAATTACTCAAAATTTTTCTATATTTTATTTTAAATTTTTCTATTTTACGCCTAACCCAAGAAAAGTTAGACTGATTTTGTAGAAGTTTACCTAATACATATACCCAATAGTCATCTTCTATGATGCAATCGGCGTTATAATTTTTGGTCAAAAACGTAATGATCGGGTACCGTAAATTAGAACCCTATGGCGTGGGACCCTCCTCGGCGCATAGCGCCGACCTTCGTCCTGCCACATTACATAAACCTCTTCCCCACCCCCACTCCACCAGGCGCCGTAAAGTTTGGCACAAAAATTGAAAAAAATAGAAAATCAGGGAAAATAGGCACACATTTTCAATATGTAGGGTACATTTTAGCAGAACTGGGGAAAATTTTGTAAAATTGGGGCAATTATGCACTTTTAAAAATTTCGACATTGTGCTACCGCCATCCTGCCCGATCTACCTCCGGTACCCTGCTCATGTATGCTAACGCATTCTAGCATCAACCCTGAAATACGTTAACGGTAATTCATGAAGTCGTGTCGAAGTCTCGAATTGTGTTCGGTTCGAAGCTATATCGATAGCTTGCTCCTGGTTACAGGCAACACGAAAAGAGTACCAAAACGAAAGTGCTCAGGGTTAAAGATCAAATGGTTCCTGGCTTGTAGATGTGGTTAGTGAGATTGCTTGAAGATATCTGTAACCTAGGCCCCTCTTATCAAGCTTCTTTTTAAATACTTCATTATTTGATAATTTTGGCTCGCTAAGCACGACTGAAATTTGCCTAAGCAAAGTTTGAATTCGTATAAAACGCGTAATCTAGTGTAGTAGCACAGAACAATATCCAATATAGTAATGAATTGGCTTTCGTTCAGCAATATTGTATTGCCCGACCAACTAGTTCAGTTTTATACAAGTCAATTAATCTCAAATATTGAAAGCCAACAGCATATGCTACGCTAAAACCATTCATATTCATAGTTGAAAACACTTGTTGTAAGTTTTGCTACCTAATAACACAACGAGTGGAAAGCCAAAATATATTAACGTTACCAATGCCCCAAATATCTATTATGCGAAAATGAACACACATCATATACAAATATAACGCTTGTAGATTGAGTTGGCTAAAACTGTCAGTTGAATAGAAGACACTGATGAACACATAGAAGTCACTTAGCAACATTCATTGTAGTTTATACATTTTGTGTAAATATACCTCTCATCGTATAAGTTTGCCAATAGGTGTTGCTGGGGTACCCCCTCCCTCCCTGTCCCTGTTCCCGTCCCTCCCTCCCGTTGGTGCTGAAGCTGCGTAAAAATATTTTAAGAGAGAAAAATTATATGTTCCAAAAAATTTCGACAACATTCCATGACCTATTCCCAGGACGACACCACCACCCGCCAACCTAAGTGGACAGACCTATGATGTAGACATCTTTCTATCCCGAATACACTCGCTTCGGAAAAATCAGAAGTGCTGCTTTGTATTTGTTTGCCTGTGTACGTACAAACAGCAGAACGGCATCAAAGAATTATGACATTTTTTATCCCGAATACACTCGCTTCTGAAAAATTAGAACTGCCGCTTTGTATTTGTTTACCTGGCTACGTAGAAGCAGCAAAACGGCATCAAAGAATTATGATATTGGAATTTCTAATTAAAGTCCGCTTCTGAAATACTTATATCTATAAACTTGAAGATACACTACACATTGTGACATATACAGCTATCCTTTACTAATTTACATCTTGTTATGACGTTTTTTATGATAAACTGTCAAAATCTAAATTTTTTTACATTATACAGTGTCGTGCATTTTATACTGTAGCTGTAATAACGTCAAGCTATATATGTACGTTCGTTTGCGTGTAGGTATCTATTGTATGGATGCTGCACTGCCAGCGCGCTACAACTAAATTCAAAATTGAAGTGTACATTATTATCCTGTCAATCAAATTACCAAAATTATTTAAAAGCTTAACAAGGTTATTCGATCGCTTAATCACTTTTGGGCGCTCTGTCACGAAAAATCTCTTACGTTCAACAAAATTTCATACAAGATGCGTGTTTTATATTATCTTAGCCGTGATTGAGCAATTTTATATTCTTTAACAGCAAAGCTGTCCAAAGTCAATGGGTTCAGGGGAAAAGGTCTTCCCGGAGGGGGCAGTGTAGGGAAGGAGTAGAGTGTCAAAATTAAGGAACTCATAATTTTCCTCAATTTTGTTAATTTTGAGCCTGCCCCTATGAGAAGGTAACCTTAAATTATTCTTTATTTCGCTGTTAATCATAGAAGACAAGTTGAAGTTTTATGACATCCGAAGAGAAGCTATAGCTTTTTTAGATGATTCGTGTTTTAAATTTTATTCAGCTGAATATAGTTTCGAATAAAATGTGTGTTCAGCATTAACATATTGATCTATTAGATATTTAAAACAGGACAGATCAAATTTAAGATTTCAGAAAGGTAAACAAAACGTTTACGCTTTGCATTTACATGTTGTTATCTGTTAGTTAAGTGTGCAAAATAAAATTGTTTTGCCAACGTAACTTTTTTGGGTTGAAGTAAAAAGCATGCTATACCGTTCTCGGTATATTTGGCATGAAGCCTTAGCCTTAAGGCGTGTTCACACGCTCAAAGTTTTGCTCAAATTTTGAGCTCAAAATTTTAGCTCAAAATTTGATCAAATTTTGATCAAAATTTGACGGTGATTTTTAAATGAAAATTGCGATATTTCAAAATTTGAGATCAAAATTTGAGCTCAAACTTTTTCAGTTAATACATCTCGTCCATGATTGGCTACAGAAACATTCATGAAAAGTTTGAACTGTGTTCACACGTTCAAACTTGCAAAAAATGCAAAAAACTTGCTTTCAAATTTTGATCAAAATTTGAGCTCAAATTTTGATCAAAATTTGAGCAAAAAGTTTAAGCGTGTGAACACGCCTTTAGTTTAAAATAAGGTTCCTATATGAGTACTATGCCTAAAGTAAAGAACACACCGCGTTAAGGTGTTATTTTTGCAACGATGTAACGTCAGGTCCTTATGTAACAGCCCAAAATTTTGTGGCAATTTTACATGACGCACGGGCGGACACAAGTGGAGCGTGATCCAAGTATTGCGCGATGTAAAGTTTACAGTTGTTATAAATAAACAATATATTATTCATGTTGTACTGTTTATTAACAATCGCGCTCCACCCACCCCACATGCGCGAGCCTGATTTAGGCATGGCAATAGAAATCAAATGAACCCAATTTGTAAGTATCCGGCCTATCCTACAATCAGTACATATGCAATAATGTCTTGTGTCGTAAAACGCTTTTGTTCTGAACGGATGGCCCAGGGAAAGCGGGCAGAATACATTTATCAATTTGTTAAGTTGTTCTTCCAGTTCCGTGATTTCGGTGCCCAAATACTGATTCCCGCGCGCATACTCGCCAATAAAAATGTGTTGAACAGACAAATTGTTAAACCTGGTACCATATATAATGTGCCAAAAAGTGAAGTTGTAGTATCTAGTGCGTGTCATTACGGGTCCGGGACACCGGTCAGAATACGCAACAAATTTGGGATGGTATATTTCCGATGAGACCGATCCTGACATGCACTCATCATTTTAATAATGTATATGCTTTCAAATAGAGTGTGAACGAGTCTATCAGTAGTAGCGGGTAAGCACGCGGGTTAGGGGAGGGATAAATTTTGCCTAAAATTTAAAACAAATAGCCCTGCGAGTAAGGGCGATTTAAATCCCAAAATTTCGCGTTTTGCCGGGAACCAAGGGTAAAATAATTTACAAACCTACTATTAGGTCTTCTCACAGGCTTCCAAATTGGACACTCGGGGCCACCCAGCCCTTACTCGTAAGTACTTTGTGACCCTCGTCCCGGCGCTTAAACGTCTGTTTTTCTAAGCCTCAAGCGGCAACCGAAATTGCAAAAAATTTCCCGTTTATTGGGATCCCACCTCTTTGGATTCCTATATTATCATTCTCGCCGAAAACCGAATTCATCAATCCCCACGGGTCCATTCAGGATTCCCATAACCCATTTGGTCCACGAAATTTAGCCGTAAACATCACCTAAAACTTCTCTAGGAGGCCACCTTGAGATATACAACAAAATCTCCATTTTATTTAGTGGCCAGGACTTGCCAGGACATGGACCTGATCCCGCCCCCGGCCACCTACTGTCCTCTGAAATTATAAATAAACTACTAAAATCCTAAGAATTTTCCAGCGCCGAAAGCGTTTATATATATTGCCGTTTTGAAAACCCGTGCCGACCAGCGCTAGGTTTAGTCTGTTTTTCGAGCTTTGTTGGCAAGCTTCGGCCACTGCCCATCTAACATCAATATTGGAATATTTTCTGAGGTTATTGAGGCGACGTCAATATATATATGTATGTTGCTCGTATTACTTGTGGGGTTTGAATTGAAAAGTTTTGTATATTTAAGTGTGTTGTTTGGTCAGGGGTGTCAGTATAGCTACAAGGCCTTTCAAAATTTAAAATTTTCCGGGCAAAGTGTTCGGGTGAAGAGAACAAGAGAATAACAGGAGGTACACAGATGTTATAAAGAGGACTGCCCGATAGAGCGTCGGAGCCAATCGAGTCGGTTGTCTTAGAACTTGGGGTTTTCTTTGGTTTTGGTGGTGCCGGTGGTGCCCGAGTGGCTGCAGGTCTGACAGATAACACGTCGTTTACGGACGATGGCACATGATTGTGTATAGGGTTGTATTCGAATTAGGCTAAAAAATCGGACGCGGTAATTTGTAAACCAGGTCGAAAAGCAGCGATTCGACAGAGCTACAAAAAGGACTTTCGTTGGAGCCACGCTCAATTTTCAAGTGCGTGCCCTTGTGAGTTTTTGTCGCTGAGTAGACTCTATCCCACAAACGTCTAGACGGGCACTCTCACGCCGTGCAGCCACGGTAGGGAGCCTCGTCGTATTTTAAAGAAACCGTAGCCTCAGTTAGGCAGGTCCGGCCACTTAAATGAGGAGTGGCGTGTCGCAGGCCAGAGAACGCTACTTCTCCTCCGCCAGCTCCCTAAATAGGCTTAAATGGCAGTTTTTATTAATTGGGAGTTGCAAAATACAAATAAAATTTTTTTCTTTAAAATTTCGGTTGAGGAACGAGGTGGCACCTTTGTGTCGGCCTTGTGCAAATGACCACAGACCTCAGGCGGATATAGCATCACTCCGCGATGCTGGAAGATCATGCGAAAGAGTTGGAATCAGCTCGGCCGAGAAATTTGCTCCATTTATAAAGGATCATCGAGACCGTTCCCTTGTAGTCGAGCCTCTGCCCTCGTGAAATCTTTAAAGAAGCACGCTCCTAAAACCTACTCAAAATTAAGACGTAGATTCCCACGCCTTGAAGCATGGTAGGGGTCCCGTCGGAACGATTTCTTTTAACATTGGATATTATGCGCGATTGAACTTAAAATAACACCGTTAGTCATCCTATTTTGTCAAAGCTGATGTGGAATCGAAAATTATTGTTACGGAACAAACAGAGAATTTGACACTGTTTTTTCGTTAACCAAAATTAGACAAAGTGGAATCCACTTGCCAGAAATTACTAACTGTCTCTAAACAGAATTTTGGCGATTTCGTATGTGTAGAAAACTATTCACTGCTAGTTAGAACATTGACTAATTCAGGATTCGTTTTGTTTGCCAACACGAACGTGATTAAAATTTTTAGTTTTCAGCATTCGCGAACATTGCCACCTCAAATAAAATTGAACAAATTGTTGTTCACAAAACGAGATAAATTTTCTGTAAATGTTCAAGTATTCGCGAAGAAACAGTTTTCATATTTAAAATTCTCAACAAATTTGTACCATCATTAAATTATTAATCTGAAATCATAGGCGAATACGATACAGAAAAGAACTTGTTCGCGCACAATTTTACTCATAAAATGTTTATTAAAAAATTGTAGATTCAAACACAGCGAGAGCACGATTAAATAAGTCATTATCTCCAACCCAGCTTTAGTTTTAAAAAGGAAATGTACTCAAACATTTGATGTGTGGTGATTTTAATCATACATGCTTGATGTCGCTTGCGTATTTCTCTATGACAAAATAATCTATACACCAATAAATTTATTTAAGAACTACGTTTGTGTTAGCGAACAACATTTGCTAAAAAAGAATATGCGTTTGTGTTCGCGAACAAATTAAATTTTTTATACGTTTGCGTTCACGAACAAGTTAAAAATTCTTGATTTAAAATGTTGAGCAACATGTTTAAAATAGTTTCCATCGCTGAGTTATTGCACCCCATGTGTCGAGCGATGCCTCCCTGTAACACTATTTACGAACAAAACGCACGAATTTAAAACTCACAAAATTATGTTTTCAACAATTTGTGGATTTCACTAACGAATTTGCCAACCAAAAATTACCAATTTCATACGACGTTACTGCTGTTCTTAAATGGCTTTTACTAGATTATGCAATCACAAAGATGCGTTCTGTTAAAAAATGTGGCAATTCCCAAAATAAGATGGTAGGCGGTGTCATTTTAAGTTTAGTCGCGCATTAGGGAGGGCAGGCAACGTCGTCCTTTATCTAGTAGACGCAACGTTTGTCTACCGGATTAAGTAACTATCTTCACTTATCGCTCAGTCTTGGTGTCCAACATTTTGACTACGGAATAGAAGCTTAGTTCATAGGTCCACAGCGTCTGACAGGGTTTGCGCAGGTGACTCCAGGCTCTGTTAATATGATGGAAAGTGCAAATTAAATGTTTGGAATAGTGTACAAGCAGTAGTAAAAGCCAAGAACCAGTCAACTAACGCACACCTACCTTGGGGACACACAATCATGGGGTAACGAAAATGAGAGGATATAGAGTTTCGTGTGTTAATCCACTGAAGTGACCGCGATGAGAAATCACATTACAATGGTATACATATGTTTACAGTACCCTGCGCAGTATCGTAATTGAGTACCTAAGCTTGTTTCGCTGCCATGTATATACTTAACGGTTGGTGCTTATGTGAATAAAGTGTTGATATGTACATATTTATTTACTAGCGATAGGTAGTGTTATTCAAAAATACCTATAGGGTAAGCGTTAAGCCGAGTCCATCGTGAAACCAAGAGAACGGTAGGTTACAACTAAGAACCTAGATCAAAACAGGCAACTAAGACAACAAGCAGTCTCAAATGCCTTCTCAAAATTAATTGGCATACTCAGAATTCGGTTCGAAAACTTGTAAGAACGGGGCTTTATTCTTTACACCGTAAAAAGAAACTAGATAGAACGAAGGGCCCTGGGAGGACCTCCCACGTGTTCCCAAGAGTTACCCGTTATGGTAGGATTCCAGTTAGGACAATCAGGGGTATCCAACAGTGCATCCACATGCATGGGCATGGAAAATGGGGACAATAAATAAGTGGGGTTACACAGAGAATGGGGAAAGGCTGGTCAGACTTATTATCTGTGAGCAGGCTCAGGGGATGACCCTCCCTCGGATCGACCTCTATACCACTACAAACATTGACCGTACAGTGGCCAGGCCGAACACCCTAACAAACCCGTCTGCGGTCTACTAAGCTAACCGATTCTACTAGGTCAACTAACGCTTCACAAGGGAGTGGGGGAAACCGGATTCGTCAGGGCACCATTCCCTGCACAAAGGTGCAGTTTTGTTTAACGATATAACTTCCTATCCTGACGGTGATACCGGACGAAACAGCTACGTTTTCTTTATATTGTATTTCCTGAATAAATGTGCCCAGTCTTCGTCAATTTGTGTTACATAATCCCTGCTTATTCAGCGGAATTCCTACACGAAATGTTTTTTGAACAGGGTTAAAGGACTACCGCGTTCAGGCAAGTGGACACTTCGCTTTATACGGCACTTTTCTATAAATTAGACCATGCGGTAAATACATGTGTAGCAACAACTGCTGGTTTTATCCAAAATATGATATAACCAAATACCGACCGCAAATTAACACTAGCTTCACATATTTTATGAGAGAGAAAAATAAAAAACATACAACTCCACGCGATACTAATTTTCTCCAATCATCTTGACCTATTTAGGTCTGTATGTTTAAGCTGCTTAAACATCTCGATACTAATACAACGTTTCCGTTATAAAGGACCCCCATGTGAAAGTTTTGTCCACCCTGGGTGTCTCTGCCACCATCCATTACATGGCGTATGCTACACCATAGTGTTTTTGATGGTACACACCACTAATATACTATCTATATTGGTATGGTGTAGCCTAGACTATTAAATTTGAAACAGTGTTGCATGGTGTCAGAGACACCATATTTTTATTTTTACTTCTTGATGCCGCTACCATTTGCTATTTAAATGGTGGTACGGACACTGTCACATATTCTAAAAAATAAATAAATATATATAATTTGTGACGGGAACATGTGCTGCCCAGCTTTATAAAAATATAGCTAAGTTGATGGTGTTTCATACACCATCTGTGTTATTATATAGTGTAGGTATACACTGTATACCTCTGGATGGTATGGTCTAGACCATAGCAGGACAAAACTTTCACATGGGGGTACTTTATAACGTAAACGTTGCATAGCTCACGAATCGGTAATAATTATTAATTATACGGCGCGACACTTCGGTTGAAATGCATAGTCACCAATAAATAAAGAACAATTCAAATTTTATAGTCAAACTAAAAATTGACTCAACCTGAATTTCTGTGGCTAAGGTGATAATGTTTTAATTGCAAGCTGCTAAGTGGTATTTAATAGAATATTTCTATTTTTAACAGAAAAAACAAAAAACCGGCATCAAACAAATTGCAAACGGAAAGCGGAAAATTCCCGATATGTGAAGTTGTATGTGTTTACTAATTTGCCCACTAAATTGGTACGATTTACAACTATAAGGTTACCGCGAAAGCAATGGACAAACGCATGCAGGTTCAACTGAAACTCACAGTATGAATCAACAATATACATGGGTTGTTTTCAATACCACGAGCTTGGTATATCATAATACAATGTATTCAGGACCCTAAGACAATGTATGTAGCACCCATTAAAAGTTTAGTTGCATTTAAGATTGTAAATCAGGACAGTCATGTGAATGACAACGCTATCATCGATCACAAAGTACTAGGCCATCCAAGAAAGCTACACCTGGCTTGCATCAAAACCTACAATAAACAGGAAGCAAAGCGATACACATGAATGGTGCACAGGTCAGTCAAGCAATTCTTGAGTACGAATCGTGTAGTAGAAAAACATTTGGTAGCAATTTTTGCAAGTTTTTTCAACAATGCTGTCTACAAGTTAAACCAATAATATAACAGAAGAAAAGAAAGCAGCTTCAATAGAGTTTGCTTATAGTAAATTCACCAGGACCAATCAAAATGTTCGCTCTGTAAAGACATTTTAGCAGATCCACCTTTATTCGAGCTATCAATAATAAATCTAAAAAAATAGCCAGGTGAGCATCAATATATTTACAATAAAGGTATTTTGCTACATCCATATTTATTTTAGCTAACTGTACCTTTAATAGTAAAATAATGTAACGGAACCGCTATGTTTTGGAAAGGCTCAAAATGGAGACTTACAACGACTACATGGTTCCAAAAGGTCCCAGGGCGTGATCCACCGTTCGACCCGGGTGGGCTAAATTGGTTTACTATTATACGTTCAGAAACATTCTCAACGAATAGTTGATCTCGTTCCAATACCAATCACTGTCGCTTAAATCACACACGGCCATGATGCTACACTAGTTTGTAGGAGCAGATTGAGCATCAAAATTGGCGTGGAAGTTATAATTGCTATAATTTCCTAAGCTTTAATGTTGCCGAGAGCCTAATGGCTGGCGTACGTGGAGGAATACAGAGGTTAATACTGCTTCGATGCACAACACGGTTATCCGATGCAGAGTCCCACTGGGTTAAGGGAAAGGGAGTGAATAGTTTGCCGAAGAAACGTGAATGTGTATGTTAAGGATGTTTAGCTACGCTCATGTTTCAACATTATTACAGTTGTGTTTGCCTGAGGTAATAGCAACCATTAACTGTTCCGCTGCTGCTGCAACTGCTGTAACCGAGTAAAGTAAGTAATCGCTGCAGCAATCTTTATTATTATATCAGTGTTTAAACAAACTAGGAAGGAGGACGCATGGACAAGATAACAACATTCATGAGTTGTTACGCAAACTGGGTTCTGCGTAACAGCTTTGGTGTGTTGTTACACATAAGCGTTTGTATGTAACGACATTGCTAGTGGTGTTAAGTTCTATTTGTTACCAGATGTTGTTACGAGCATTCATGAGCATTCTGGGGGATTCATTCTTTAATTTATTCATTCATTCGGTTACGAGTTTTAGAAACTTTGACATCTAAAAACGAAATCGTTCCTTCACTTTCCGTTTCAACACTGGATTTAATTAAGAGATGTTGGTTATTGAAGTATTCTAGGAATAGTTGACATTGATGTCGATTATCGAAATCAACAAATGTGTCATCCACGTATCTTTTGTACCATGTTAGCTTAAAACTACACGGACATTTTTCAAGCCATTTAAGCTCATATTTTGATATGAAAATGTTAGCCAGAGTGGGGACCAATTGGTAACCTATGTCCACACCGTCGACCTGCTCATAAATTTGACTTTTGAACAAGAAATTGATGTTTTTAACACATATACTGACGGCTTGTATCAATGTATCGGTAGGAAATGGAGACACGATTTCATTGTTATCTGCGGCAGTGCGAATAAATCCAAGTATTTCATCAACAGGAACATTAGTAAAAAGCGCTTTGATGTCAAAGCTAGCTAAAAACTTCGTACCAAAACTGGACCTGGTGATATCATTAGCAAAGTCTAACGAACTTTTCATCGAATGTTGGTTTTTTGTCATGGGCTCTAGAATCGGTATCAGGAACTGAGCGAGTTTATGCACAGCCTAGCTACTACATGCCTTTATAGGCCTTAATGGAATGCCATCCACTAGGCGCATGGCATCCTATAAGCAAAGTAAACAGGGCAATGATAATGGCATATTAAGAAGAGTGATACAGTAGTGATACAAAAAGTGATTTCCTATTTATTGCGCGAATTATCACCTAATAGTATTCAAAAAATGTCCGGGATTAGCCTGACAGTTGTTAGAGAAGTGTGTTCATTTATTTGATAGCTAGACTGGTGGGCGCACAGTATTGTCATAGCTTCGCTATTTTCCGTATTAAATTTAATTCGGTAAATGCGAAGTTAACTATATAAAATTTCTATTATTTTTAGCTATGTGACCAACCAACTTTAGTAAGATTTTATTATGACTTTGCTAATTTTCAATATGAATTGAACCAAATGAAAACTCGGCAAACATCTACACCATAAATTGGATTCTTATGACTAGATCTATTTCTAGACTAGATTATACTAAATCTATTTGAAATTATATGACTTCATACATCGATTTACGAACTTCTTCCGATATAGCGTCAGTTTATGTATTGATGGGACCATACGTTGGCTGGACATCATCGAACAGAGCTAACGTTCAGTGTGCTATATTATCTGCCCGTATTCCTTTGTATTCCATCATAGTTTGTTTGGCAGGCGACGTCACATGAGTCTTCGCGATTTTACATGGTTGGCGATGGACAGAATCATCATCAAAGTTTGTCTAACACGAAATCACAAGCAGCAGTAGTCGCAAAAATTCTAGCTATCCTGTTTCATCTATATGCACTGCTATCTTCCAGGCTTTGTCAATAAATTTAAATACAGCTCTGATTTCAGGAATCGTGGATAAGAATCTTTTTCCATCAATGCTACGATGCGCGCTTGAGCATTGTCGAATATATTAATGTCGTTTGAATTTGCATTAATAGCTTCAATTGTTTGTTCCCGAGTTGCTGAATCTAAATTTACCTGAAAGACCAAAATGTTTTGATATCAATAAGGTCGATGGATAAATAGAATCATTTTATCATACATTTAAAGGCTGGTACGTAATTAATAAATGGCTCTACGTATACATGTTCAAGAAGTGGATAGCGGAATTATCTCTCCGAGGCGGTTGGGCACTTCGCAACCCCCCCCCCCCTCGGCCAATCTTGAGCATGCGTAACTCTAGAGGATCTACGCTTGATATTGTTGCAAGTAAAAGAACAATTTAGCAGAAATGAGTTGTGCTTGACGAGGTGGCCCCGTCCAATGTTACGATTAATAATAGTCAAAACTAAAGGGTATATAAACATTTAACCTTAGGCTAAGACTCAATGTAGTCCGACAGACTACACTCTGGGCTCGTATTTTTAAATGAGTGTAGCCACTACCGTCAGGTAATTTTTGACTTAGCTTTGAGTAAATTTAACCTACTCCCACTTGCAATTATCCCTACCCACAGCTTATAGCATTCTAAAACCGGGATAATATATATACGTATTATATCCACAGGTTGGCTATTTTACCTGCCAGTAATTTATATTTACATACGAGTGATTTCAAATTACCTGCGGGTAATTTATAATTATCTGCGGATAATTTTGTTTACTTTCGGGTAATTTTGTTTACTTTGACAAATATTCCTCCTACATGCGAGCAATAAACTATACCAGCAGGTAAAAAATTACTCGCAGGTAAAAATTACCTGCTGCTATAGTTTATTGCTCACATGTAGGAGGAATATTTGTTGTATTCTAAAATAAGAGTGGGGCTTTATTTTATATTCTTTTTAGAATACGAGTAGAGATTTAGCGTACCCTATTACTCAGCAGGGTAACTGAAGTTAATCTCATTAATATACCTATTCTCACTTTTTGAGCATTATTTTAAGTACCCACATTATTAATTACCAGCATCCTTCTCGATCCTTATAGAATGTAAGAAATCACAGAACTGATCGGTTGTACAAGTTCAGGCCCCATTTTCCAAAGTTTAATTATTGCTAATTATGATGACAAAAAACTTTTCAACACAAATATTTCGAACAAAAATACCGTGGAAAAGGAAAGAAAAAGGACAAAGAACAACAATAATCTTGTTAAACGATATCTGGCTTCTCTACTGGAGCAAAATTTTAACTGGTGGGCTTTGAGTTAAGGGCACCCAGCGCAAACTCGCCAGGTACTTGAAATACAAGAGGCGAATTTTCCCCATCCCCCTAGTCATTTAATGGTAGTATAGTTGAATTTTTAGCCTTTTTCTGTACATTTACAACCTATATATCGTTATTTTTGTTGTATATTCATTATTTATCTACCGAAAAGTTGTATTTATGCAAGCCGCAACTTATGTTACTTAGGATTTTGTCATAAATAGTAGAAATATGAGCTCCGGGCGACAGAATACGGCCAAATTCTTCTGACATCCGCACACCGCGCAGCACACCCTAAACAAGGCATCACGAGGCCTGCTTCTGTCAAGACTGCATTGCAAGACCATTATCCTCGAGTACTAACCTCCCCATACGTATTTGCACAATTTTACTCAAAAAGGTGCGATCGGAAATACAGTATCTGGAATGGAAATCTTATAAGCTTAGCTTCTAGACTATTTGTAAGATTATTTATAAATTTTCAATTTTTAACAGTTTATGTCAGTGCGCTTGAGCCTCGTCCAGACAATGAACGCCCTCAAATGGGGTTTTGCTAGCGCTAACCAGGGCACTCACAGAAAATCTTTTTTTGCTGGCCGTTTGACATTTGTCTATGTTGGAACCACCTCTCCACTGCGAGATACTAGATCCGCTGCTGATGATGATATATTTGGTAAGATTTGATTTTGTTACACTGATGTGAGTTATGTATGCCATTTGCATCCACACTATTACAATGTTTTTATTTCAAAACTGTTCCAATAATTTTATGTGGCCACAAAAATGGTTATACGTGAGGGCATTTTAAGTGCGTACACCACAGTTTGTGAAAATGTTATTTTGTTAAAATCACGAATTGATTCGCGCAGAAATTCATTTTCACATTTTTGCCATTGGTATTGGCATTTTTGTGAATGCGAACACGGGCTCTGCGATGTAAGAATATGATTTGCGTTCGCGCGCGTTTGTCGATTTAGCACGTTTTTCCGTGGTTACCAAATGATATTCTGAATCAGACAGTAAATTTCGCAGTCTATTTGTGCACTATAGAATACGATAAAAAGCGTGACTGGTAATCGCGTTGTAACTTGTAAATTGCGGTCTGTAAATTGCGATGCTGAATCGCAAAATAATCGCCTACGCATTGCTGCTTTACAAATCTTGTACCCGTACATAAGGCAAAGTCGTGACTTGTTGGCGTTCATCTCATTTACGATCGTGAAGTGATTTGGATAAAGAACAACCCAAGTGTATGTATCAAAAGTGGACTTATACGCATTAAAACATAGATTTGTGTGTCGAAGCCAAATAGCTTTGATATTTCGCATCGATTTTACGTCAGTTCATGCCGCTCCATGTCTGCTAATTTGTCAAAATTACAAATTTAAGTTTGCGTAAATTTACAAAAAATGTGGGAAAATCTGTGTGAAATTGACAAAATGTACGTTTATTTTGTGGGAGAATGGGGGCAGAACGAAGGGCGTGCCCTCTAACTTCATTACTAGGCGCACCTGTGCCCTGACATTTGTCACCATCACATACTCGTAGAGCTGTTTTAAAACGATACTTCGTCGGCGTAGCACCCTCACCCTCCAGATCTTTTTCAATCGTAGAATAGCACACGAAACGTACCCATAAATATGTTCTTTATGTATGTTAGCATTCAATTCTGGGCCACGGCTTCTAACATGACCGAGAGTATATCACAGCAGCACTTGTTATGCGTGAGATCGAGCCGCACCGTTTGATTTCAAGGTGTCATGTTTTTCATACTTTAAGACTAGGCAGCATTACAACTATTATTTCGTTCATCAGAACTTCAAATTTGATCTGATATTCTGTTTCTATAAAAAACCTAGGAGTGTCAATCTTCTATGCCTGCGCCTTTTCGAGCGATAGCCAGCTGTCTATTCCATAAATTCCCTCGTTGTCCTCCACGTAAATTCGTCACACAGATCTTAAATCATAGAGCAATCCCCGGCATCCCGAGTACTTCGCTTATGCTGGCTCCGGTAGCCTTCGACCGTATTTGTGCATGTTGCTGTTACGTAATAAACTGCCACTTCATTGTGAGAACGCCGTTCTAATAAATATTTGTGAGCAGGGGCAGCGATACTTGGCCTCCCATTAAAAATTTGTGGAGGGGGGCTGCACTGACCGCTGATGGCGGTGCTTCGGATTATGAGTCTGCTGTAGTAGCAAGTTGTGCCATCATATCTAAACTACGGGTGCCCAAGACAAGCATTGCACTTGCACTAAAATTTTCACAAAGAAATGTATGAAAACGTAATTCCGAAAAAAAAAATCTAAAATGACCTGGATAGAATCGAACGTGGGCTATGCGCGTGTGAATGATACTGCTTACCTGCAATACCATCAGACATTTGAAACTAAGGATCTTGCAGTTCTTTATATGCTGCCAAGTTGAAATCTAAGATGCCAAGCTGGTTTACCTGTGGGCCCGGCATAAAAATAACTGTTCGAATTGTGTTCAGGGACTCAAAATTATCCGGTCTACAAAATTTTACCTTTTTTATGGGTGCTGTATAGAGTACCTTTACCAGGCAAAATTAGCTGCAGGTAGGACAAAGTTACTCGCAGGTTAAAAAATTAACTGCGGATAGGACAAAATTGTGTGCAGGTAGGGCAAAATTACACGCAGGTAAAAATAATTACCCGCAGGTAGGGCAAAATTATCTGCAGGTTAAAAATATTAGTTGCACGTAAAAAGTTACCCGAAGGTAAAAAATTACCCAGAGGTAATAAAATTACTTCCAATAAAATATGCCTACCCCGGAGTTAATGTTTTTATTGGCAAGTAAAAAAATTACTCCTGCGTAATTTTTACTCTTATCCCAACCCCTATCTAAGATTGTGAAAGTTGAGGGTAAGGATAAAGGTAGGATAAAAGTTACTTGAAGTAAGATTTACCTGACGGTTATTTCAAGAATATCGGCAGAGATAATCTGATTCTTATACGTATCCCACATACGCTCTTTTCGGCAAAGCACTTTTGGTTCAACACAAATATAGGAAAAAATGAGTAGTTTCACAAATTGAAAAATACGACGACCATGTCCCTATGCGGTGGAGTCAACTTTCCATGCCAAACGCTTACGGATTATTCCAAATCGCTTGAGCCAACAACAATCAGTTTCAGCCAGCGAGCGGAAACGGAACGAGTAAAGGAGCAATTAAATCGTCGATTGTTACAAACATATTAAGCAACCCGAAAACATACACATTTGCCATTCCATCAAAGAATGACTCCAAAACGGACTCAATAACCAACTCCCTTAGGACAACCGAGGCAGGGAGATGGGTATACATCAAAAAGGACCCTCATATACTCTAAATCTTTTACTGAGCAGAAAAGTGATGTTTCCGGAAAATAAGAGCTGAAAATCATTGAAATGTTTAACAGGAATTAGTTCTTCTTTCTTGAATTGCCTAACCAAATGTATTTGTGGCAATAAAGCGTAATATATTTCTGATGTTGTTCTGTAAATTGATTTGGATAAAAAGAGAAAGCTTAGAGAATATAGCGACGGTGCTTCTAAACGCACAAGAGCGTGAAAAAGTGTATAATATATAAAATATGCACTATAAAATGACAAAATATACAGGTCCCTTAGCCCAAAGTTTCGAGGCCGACCACACCGTGGTTTGAGGGCCCCTCACACTATAGTTGGTTGGCGCCACTTACATACTAGCATTTTCCCTATTAATAACAGATTAAGTTTGACTATTCTGAGTATCCCCAATCTATTCAAAGTTCCATAAAGGTTAGTTAAACACAATGGCTTTGTATTGAAGCAATATAGTGGTTCATTCGTCTTTCCAAGACATAGCATCTAATATTTCATGCTGGCATGAACAAAAACATTCAAATGCGTTCCAACATTCCCAGCTGCGCCGCAGAAAAGCAATCACATCCCTTTTGCAAGCTTGAAAGAGTAACACCAGCGTATTGCAATCAATATGTTAAATAACCCTGTCGGGTGTTGCAACAGTCCAAATTTCACTTTTTCGAGGTATTTTTGACACTTTCGCTCGAAAACAGCTGCTCTGACAAAATTTCACTTAGGGTATCCATGTCGATGTCGTTTTCGGCTTTTACTACATGCTATTACTTAAAAAATAGTTGAAAATCCATATGGCAAAATTATAAAATTGTCAACGGGCATAAGATATTCGAATCATTGTTCAAATCAGAGCCTTATTTACTTTCCACTGGAAGGAAAATTAAGTAGTAACAAAAATGCAGGAATACGTACGCTAAGCTTCGCTAAGTTTTAGTTGATACAAACAGACAAAATATGTTTTTGAGCCGTTAAACAGCTAGTATACGAAATTACGTTTCAATTAAAATTACCTCTCGACTGGACTGAATAGCAACGAAGTCCGTGTAAATCTCGCGAGCTTTTTGTGACATTTGTTGACCTTTTAAGTGTCTGAATTCTTCACACGCGAGCCAGAATTCTATATTTTCGTCGCTAAACTCGCGCTGCAGGAATAGTCGGAATAGTGCCACACCTTCTGAAATTTGAAAGTTTATATTATAACAACAGAAAGGAACTTCTATCAAACAGACAATAGTTATAAACTTGATATATATTAATATTTTATACTGAAACAACTTTTATTTGGTTACTCTAGTTTTCCACTTATCTGCTATTTACCTCTTGATACCAGTGTCTCGAACATGACAATTCGAGTTATATTTGCATATGATATAGCTAATAGGAGATAGTCAGTTTCAAACAGGAAGTTTAGCATTTTTGTTTCGGTGGAAGTGAGTGTAGACGTCATATATATTGTTTTTGGTCGATAATATTGGGTTCAGTTAAGATCGCTTTTCTTTGTTGAAATAAACAGTTCGATTATAATTTTACAACCAGTGACAGTATGCAGATTGTACTATAATGTCCCAATGTCGGTACTCGCTTTTGAACTATCGTATTTGTAGCAATTAAAGTAAATATTAATACCCTCAAGTTCATTGGAGTTCGCTCCTTTCTTCGCACTTGTAGCAAATATCGAAATCATCTTTAAACTCTATACGGAAAGCTGCGAAACAGTTGATAAATTTTAGAATATTAGCTGTTTTTTGTATTAAGATTAAGATTACATCATATTAAGATAACTATTATGCTGAAGTAAGATCAAAATTTTTCTTGCGACTTCTTGAGTTTCGAAAGCTTAATCATTAATTAAAAAATTATACTGCTGCCGTTGTTCATATCGAAAAGTGTATGTGCCAAATAGTGTCACGTACGGTTCGAGGACAGAAACAAAAATCGAAATTTTATTGTGTTAAATTGCTAAAAAGTCTCATACGCAAAATTTCTACCGCATTAATTATTAATATAACTCCACAGCCACAGGTTCTATCTAATAGATTGCGCTAGATAGAAGAATTGCGCTAAGAAGATAGCGCTGAACTTTCAGAGAAGTTAACTAAGCCATTAACCACTACTGAAACAAAGGAAATTTTCCGCGATAGCTTCCATACAAGCTCATTGTATCATATTTGTTTAAATGTGTAAAAATTGTATGTAAAATTTGAGAAATTTACATGAGTGATGTCATTTGTTGATTATTCGCAATGCACAACGTAATTTCTAGGTGTGACAGCTCATCTCATCAACCATTAAAAATATCATTCAACGCGGCATATTTAGGTTTCGCAATAGCTAATGTGTTAAAGATTTGGTAGAAATAAAAACGATAAAACATTGTACTTTTATTAACACTTCGATGTCCAACTCTGATAATTGGCATGTAACGCATATTACAAAGCGTTGTGCAAACTGCTGCGTTTACGTCATATAGAACCCCCATGTGAAACTTTTGTTCACCCTCAGTGTCTCGCCACCATCAAATAAATGGTGTCTTTGACACCATGGGGTTTGTGATTGTATTTTCAGATAGTATACATAGGTAGTGCAGTGTCGATAATAGTATGGTGTAGACCACACCATAAAATTTACATGGCGTTAGCTACACCATGCTGTCTGTTATTTACACGCCTTATATAATGTGTTTGTGGACGGTATCCTTGACACCGTCAGTAATATACAATAGGTAAATTTGGCAACTATAATTGAGTTGATGGTGTCTCGTTTGCATTCTATAGCGTAAGTATATACCGTATACTACTGGATGGGGTGGCCAAATGGCCCATTGCGGGACAAAACTTTCACATGGGGGTCCTTTATAACGTAAACGCGGCATAAGTATGTCGCGCAGCGGATGTTTGCGCACGTGTTGTTATTCCATAGTTCAGATTTCGAGCAACAGTTATCAGATAGCCCAGTGGTTTTTGTACGCCGTTCTCACCAATACGACCAGGATACGATGCTTTGGTTTGCCAAACATTGCATGATACACAAACTAGCTCGGGCATTAAAGGGTTAATCAAAAATTAGTAGTCGTTGCATTAAGATAGAAATATATAGGGCGACTAATTTTTATCTTCATACAAAACAAGCTGATCTAATTTGTTGTCAAAAGGTTATTTACTAACTAGTAAACGTAATAAATTACAAAAAGTGAGCGGAGCAACAGCAAACTATTTGGTATCTTATTTGTGTGTGCATGTGTTTCAACTAACTATTTAATCCATATATAATAAGTATCACGTTTTAGGCAATTGATGTCAAATCCACCTACAAAAACTCGCTAGCTAACGAAATTAGGTAATAATTAACATCAACTAATTAGCTAATTAATTACATAATTAGCACCCATAATAAAATTATAGAGCTTTAAAAGCCACATATTCATAATGAGCAACATCAAAAACCCCCGACCGCAAGAAATTAGCAATTTTGAAGTGATTTTAAAATTTGCATAAAATTACCTAATTAGCTAGTTAATTAATCAGATAATTAGCATATACAGCCAGATTTTAGAGCTTCAAAAATGTCATATTCGTGATCAGCGACATAGAAAACCCCCGGGTGCAATTTATTATTAATTTTTGAGCACTTTGAAATTTTTCAAAAAATTAGCTAATTAAACAATTAATTAGCAATTAGCTAATTCTAAGTAAATAGTATGTCTTTAACTTCCTCGAATAACAAATAAGCCACAGATTCACATTCACCACGGCGAGATGTAGTATAGGCACCAACATAATAGCGTTGCAGTAATTATTTATTGAAAAATATGCAACTTTTGTTTGAAAATGCTAAAAATAGGCTAACAAACTTAACTAATTAGGCAATTACTAATTAACTAAAGCAAGTTTTGACAAAATCTATATGTCTTGCACCTGTCGACATTAGGCGTTTCAAACAAAAAAAGTTTTTTTTAATCGGCCCAGTAGTTATTGAGGAGTTCAACGGACGGACGGACGGACAGACGGTGCCGAATTTTCCCTCTACGAAGAAAACAAAAACGCTTCGCTTTGCTCGACTTAATAATACATTTACTCAACAATAGTGATTGAAGAAACGAAAAATACATCTTCCACATAAACATTTCCTTCATATTAGCGCTATTTCTTTATTTACGGGCGATTTTTAGCGTTTCTTAAACGGTGCACATATACATACATACATACAGTTCAGGTATTACATATTACAGAATGCGACACTTTAAAGTATTTTTGGCAGAAAAGCTTTTTAGTAGACAGTGGCAAGTGATAGTCGACAAACATCCATCAGCGATTAAATTTTTGAAAAGGTTAGAAGAAACGATATGTTCATGAAAGTGGGTCGTGTGTTAGGACGGTTGAAATTTCAGCGTCCATTTCGTCAGACAACATGGTCGAGAAACATCAGCCACTGGAAGCCTAATTCATTTAACGTACGTTTCACGGCTAATTTGGGTATGGTAATCGCACCAAAAATTAAACTGTTTGAGGGTGTACAATTTATAACAATATGAAACTATATAAGCATGAACACGATAGCACAAAATAAAAAAAACGTCTCCTGTTCCGATGACAATGAGCCACCCTCACTGACAAAATGTACCGAAGTACACCAGATTCACTGTCGTTGTGCAACAGGCAGTCACTCTGTACATCATCCTATACCGTTCCAAATCATATTCTGCGTATAGATTTGTCCCGTTATCTGCCAATCTGGCTACAGAAGATTGAAGTGTTGAGGATTAGAAAGATTTATCCACTGCGTGTCACCCTCTCTCAGTACATCCGAGTATAAGGTATTGTTCACATTACTTTTCGTCACTCAACACCAAGTGATGGTTCGAAATTGTGTTTCGGAATAACGGCTAGCTGCCAAATTTCGTTTATTTTCTTTTGACCAATACATTGGTGTTCGAGTTGCCCAGTAATATGACTTTGGAATACCAGGCCCCATATTCCAGAAATACATCCTATGAGCAATATAATTGCAGATTCAATCAATTTGAATAGTATCAATGCAATATCCAGGATCTAAATTTGTGAATCTTAATTGTTGTACTGCACAAGCAGAACAAAAATACGAATAAAAATTAGCCGACCACGAGACTAGACTGCACAGTATCCTTAACCACACAAAAGTTATATATTTTATTCCGCCTTCACTCACGTAGTGAGTCTTTTAAAAATTTAAATTATTGAAACTTATTGCAATTTTGTTTGGTCAACGAATAATAATCTATGGTTTGTTAGCTACACCCGGGATATAGTATATTTTCTGCAAATAATCACAAACACGACAAAATCCGAAGTTCGTATTTTATTAAATAACGTTAAGACACTTTAAGTGCTGAAGTGCATTGTCGGCAATACTGTTCTCAAAATACTAAATGCCAAGCCTAAGCTTCAGTATTATTCTATTCCTTAAATAAGTCATAAGCTACCCTTTAGTCTAATATTGGATTGGATAATTTCCAGCATACAACGTGATAAGCTGATGTCTTTTGAATCCACTCATTCTTAATTCTGCTATTGTTGAATCCAATTGTGGAATCAGAGGGAAGTTTTAGAACAATGAAAGTGTAGTGCTGAAGTTTAGTGTGAAAACTGTTCCAGAGATAATTTATGCGATCCGTTGTGCTTGCGTTAATTGTATACATATAGATTTAATATTTTCACAAGTATGTTAAATATGTATCCCTTTGTCACAAATCAAAAGTTCGTCCACTTAACAGATAGATTCTTTTTTTCTCTGTGTGCGCTGAAATAATACAAAGTGTTATACCAAACATCGGCTATTGTCTATGATCATACGAGTTAGAATTTTGTGATCGGAATAACTATCTGCATATTTTCACCGCTCACTGAGATATGTTGGTGGGTTAAATTGTCATAATTTGGCGAGTTGGTTGATGACCTTAGTGGTTTACCAGAGAGTTCATACACAAAGCAAGTATCGCGCATCTAGATCTGTGAATCTGAAGAAACGTCTTGGGCAATCAGCAACTTCGAGATTTTATACTTTCTCTAGAGATGAGATGTAGCACCTTAGGTATGTGTAGGTATGAAATACATTCACGAGTTTTAGCAATATCCCATAAATATAAATTAAAGAGGGAATTTGGGTATTGCGGATAGTTAATGGGCTCAGCTCCTGCGAGTCGAGGACGGACTGAAGTGAATGATACATTTCTTACGGTTGAAAAAATGATAAGTACAAAAGTATTACAGGAATATTCATATTTGAAAGTGTCCCTCAATGATCTGAATTAAGCGTCAATGTGGCTTCGTGAAAAATTTCTGTTGATTCTAATACCAGTGATGCATGGTTATTCCATGTTTGTTCCTATATTTATCTTAGTTGTGAAGCGCTTTACTGTTAACGGGATTACGCTGATACGCTATAATGCGCAAATCTGACACTTTTTGTACGTAAGCTAATTCCAAACTTAATTATGTCTAAGTTTGCAGACTCAGCGCAGTTATTCCCTGAATTTAATTTTGCTCGGTATGTTGGGAACTATGTTCAGTAACGAGTTGTATTTGTGGATTGACGCTACTCGAAGTTCCATGTTCACTATATGATTTCCGATTGCACTGTTTGCGTAACCGTATTGTGCGTATATGCATACTAGTTCTATGAATCATGTAAATATGACTCGATCTGAGACACAATGTGCTTAAATTTAAAAGTAGACGAGGTTGCGACAGCAAATAATAATTCAGCCAGTTTACTGCATAAATATCTGACAGTGATTTCTTCGTTCAAATATTTATATTTTAAGCGTTGGGTTGAAAATCCTTTTTTCCATCAAACATTAACTTATCCGCGCTGCTGCGTTAGTGTAAGTGTTAGACAGACGCGTAAAACGTCAAAGTACGCATATGATTTTGCGAACTGCGCCAAAACGGTGAGGCTACGATGCCAGTTATTCAACCAGTTTACTGCCTAAATATCTGACTGTGATTTAATCAATCTATATTTTAATCGTTGGTTGAAAACCCTTTTTCCTATCAAACATTAATAAACCCGCGCTGCTGCGTTATAGTCTAAGTGTTTGACAGATGCGTGAAATTTTAGAGCACGCATATAATTTTGCGAACTTTGGGAAAACTGCGAGGCTGCGATGCCAGTTATTCAACCAGTTTACTGCCTAAATATTTGATTGGAATTTGTCCAAATATGTATATTTTAATCGTTGGGTTGAAAACCCTTTTTCCTTTTTCCTATCAAACATTAATAAACCCGCGCTGCTGCGTTATAGTCTAAGTGTTTGACAGATGCGTGAAATTTTAGAGCACGCATATATTCTTGCGAACTGCGACAAAACGGTGAAGCTGCGATGCCAATTAATAAATCAACCAGTTTACTGCCTACATATGTGATTGCGATTTGTTCAAATATGTATATCTTCATCGTTGGGTTTAAAACCCTTTTTCCTATCAAACATTAATTAACCCTCGACGCTTCGTTAGTTTAAGCGCAGGCGCTTTTGCAATGCGTTGAACAACCTGATACAACATCCAATTAGCCATTTTTTCTGATTATACGCTTGGCATGCTTGCTACTTCAGTACAAAGCAGCATGTGATACAAATGAAATGACAATTATGAAATTTTTTATTCATTACGAAATCATACATAAAGCACTAACTATCGTAAATATTATTTCTACGAAGTTATAAACATATTGTAGATTATATTTAAATTCCCAGCGTTCTAATGTGTGCCCCATAAACAGGATTATCTGTTAGCCTTGTACTTCATACAGAGGGAAAACATCAATATTTCGAAACCACTACAATGAACAAGGCGAAACGAGCCGTTTCTTCGTACGACTTCTGCGTGCCCGGAAAATCCACCTCTGAAACGTGGTGTTGAGCAATTGTTGGACCACAATATAGCTGCATGCAGTTGTTAATTTTTATTAGTTGTGTGACATTGCTTCTGTGTTTTACACAGCTTATTCACAAAAGCAACCCTCGGTAAAAATGCATTTGCAGATAGCTTTCCAAGTATAATACTGCTGTGGCATGCTTCTTCTAGAACAAAAATGTATCTTTTGACGTGATAGACTCTCTAAACAGATTTGTTTTCAGATGGTGTATCATGTACATGACAAATCTTGTATTTTATATAAATTTGCTTACATATACTTACGTTTGCTGTTAAGTAAATTGTCGAATGAGTTTGCCCAAACCTTTGGATCATCCTTTGTTGTTGTCGCTGCTGCCGACGATGATGATGACGATGTTGTTGACGCCACTCGAGCCGCTGCAACACTTTCGTCGGCAAACGATGCAGACTTTTTCTTTGACAAAAACGGAATTTTTCGCGTTAGCGAATTGTCAGCCAGATTGCTTAATCTGTAGTGAAATTGAAACTAAAGCGACAAAATTCTGGCTGTGATGCTTTTTAGTGGCTTTACAATATCACTGTTAGGTGTAATATCTCGAACAAATATATAATGACCGATTAACTCAGGACTGCGACAAACGTCTAAAATTTCAGAATTAAGAATTTCAAGGTTAAATTGTGACAACTGGGATTAGGCTATGTTAGGGTCCGAATTAATATTTAAAATATTCTATATTAACATTGGCCCACGTATTAATATCAGTTTGTATCAACCTGGAAAGTAAATCAACGTACCACGTCATCAAATAATCACTTAATGGCTATCCAGATCTTTAGCTTAAACTGCAGGAGGGGTTTTCCGGTCTTCCCGGCGCCTTTCAATCTGCTACTAGTCCAATAAGTGCCATTTCGGCAGCTGCACTGGCTGGTTAAGTTTTAAGCGAAATGGTGTCTACCCAAAGCGCTTCGCCTTGGAGAAAGCACGGTTCCGGCCTATACATGAGAAGTAGGCTCAAACGACGTGGATGCCCTCGTACTTAGTAATATACTTAAGACGGGAAACGACTTTTATGACGCAACAAATATTGTGCAACAACTGGAAGAGTCCGTAACTGTCGGGCAGTTGTTTCGGATTGTGATACTTCAACCATGGTGGTGGCTTGATTATTTTAACCAAAGTTTACATCAGCGTCCGCGCCTGCTTACACGTCGTATGGCTAAATCACTCTCATGGTCGCAGTAATAATAAACACTTTGTTTATAATTGGAAAGTTTGTGTATTATTAGTCGTAAGCTCCGCAATATTATGAAATTATTAACGTTGTATTTTTTAATTTTGACGTTAATGAAAATATTCACGATTTGTTTTAAATGTAAAACATTCAGATATTCCTAATTGTGCGGTATATGTATCCCGAAATTACCGTTAAATAAAACGGTTTTCGATAGTTGTTAGTGTTTCGAAAATTTCTAAAAACAAATTTTTTACAAGTACACGTTCTAAGCTAGATTTTTGAGGGCACGCTCTCCCAATTTTTAGTTGTGCGGGTCCCTCTAACTATACATCCCCCAGTTTTGTAACTCACTTTCCATAGCTCATTTATACATCTCAAGCTAACTGTAACCTTAACTCGTGCTGATTTAATAATTTGGTTCGGAACCACCCCGCCCCAACTTTTCGCCAAGTGGTTACCTCCATTATTATTTAAGTCTGAAAACATGACAATTAAATAAGTGTAATTTAACCAAACTTCGGATAATTCAAACCAACAATTCATCAATAAAAAAATTCTACATTACAAGAGCAATGAGTCAATGAAGGTACTTAACTATGAAAAGCCATGTTTAAACTAAACGCAGCAACGACACACTTATTTACGAAAGCACAGGCACTAATTATGCGGCATTCAGGTTATAATGTCCTTGCTGTTTGGAATTATTGTCAACTATATTCGGAACGCTACAGTATAGACAGTCACGGTCACACCCATTCTGTAAATAAAATTCCGACCGTGTAAAACACAACCGTAGCTACCACATTTTTATTTACGGTGTCGTACACACCTTTAGCTAGTAATTTTTTAACAGAAACCGGCACCGCCTGTAGCTAATGCGATGTTGTGCAGCGTAGTTGACTTAATTTAGACATTTGTATCTATACCATATGATTTGAATGGTTATGCCGCAAATAGTCAATGAAATTACAAAGAAGAGATGGTGTACTTGATAACGTAGAAAATTGGCAATACCCTTAGCTAGCTACCCTTGGATATTTTTATAAAAATACTTGGAGGTTTCAAAGACGCCGTGTTGACGACAGTGTGTCTGACTGACACTGTGTTGAATACATAGGTTCCAAACGTTGGGGATATTATAACGTGAGCGCCGCATCAGGTCGAATAAGGTTTATACTAATTAATAGTTATATTAAAGCAGGAATTTTGCCAAATAAATTAGGTCGCATGTTATGTTTTAATATAACAGAGCAAAATCGTAAATCTGTAACCGCTTGATAAGCGACGCCCAGTCAGATCAGTCTTTGTTCGAAGATAATAAGGCCTCCAGAGGGTTCCTAGGAATGCAAATAATCGAACTAAACAATATACGAATCGGTTTTATTCAAATTTTTCATTAATTGCTTCGATATATATGACTTTCATTATACTTCACAACTTTTATTGTTCCTAGATTTGTAGCTTTGAGTACTTGGCTCAAAACAGCTAAAATATTTTACAGTTTTAATAAATTTTTTTCACGGACTAAATTTATTATAGTAATGATAAACTTCAGATTTCTTGGCGAACAACATAAAATAGTTTCACAGAGATACAGCGCTTATTGCGTGATTGCCACAAGCTGTTCATAGATAAAGTGTCAGGATAAATCTCGGGAGTTGTTATTGTGTTTTCTGTACTAGAATACCTGTATCGCAGTTGAGCAGTTTAATTGTTACATAGTGATCGAAGACTATCTACAGCAGTTACAAAGATTATTATCTGTGATAGCTATTTCAATGCTTGTAAACAGCACGCATGTTTCTCAACATATGGTCTAATAATTGAATGGTAAACTTGAAACAATGAAGTTAAAATTATACAGATTTTGCCAATCATGGGCTCGAAAAAATTAGCATTAAGCAACTTTCAACCAATGAAATACATAAGTTAAATTTTGCGTAATTTACAGCAAAAAATAATGTAAACATAATTTTAGCTGTCGCGATTTAACAATACCAGCCCTGGGGTAAACGATACGTGTGACTGAAATTAGCTGAAATTTTGAACTAAATTTGCCACTAATCTGGAATAATACAAAATCTGGTCCACTAGAAAAATTTTAATAATCATACTAGATAAATCCCTGAGGTGTGTTTTGATATCACAAATCATGACATTTCGCCTTGCTTGTAATTTCGTACAAGTGGTATCGAAAATCCTGAATCGAACTGCTAACAGATTTCAATTTGAGACTTGAGATTACTGCGCGTTTGTATACTTAAAATACAGCATTCCCTATGATTACTATAGTACATTTTGTTTATGAGGTCTAAGGTAGGACCAACAAACATACGCCCAGCCGGAAAAGATTTTCTTTGAAAGTTTGCTGTTATCAAAATGAAATTTCCAAAAATGTATATTATTTTGCTACAAAACTTCAGATACAGAACAATTGTTTCAATTACTATTTAACACTGAGCGTTAAAAAATTCTTGTTATGTATGACTTTTTCGAATGGTTAGTTATAAATATGGATAGTGTAGGATCAAAAGTTTAATCGGTAATTTAACTCGCTTTTATTCTTACTAACTGTCAGTAAATAGAGGCACAAAATTAACACATATTTAGATCACTACTGCTAAAACTGCCAATTCTTTGGAAAATATCTTCAACTAACATTAAATCCAACTCCGAATACTTTTGCAAAGGTATGTTAAAATCTTCTGTCACAGATAATTCAATTGTAACTAAAACGTCGAAGAGAGTAGAAACTTTTCTATCCGAAATTAATGCAATATCGTTTATAACATACAAATACAAAGGAAGTTATTTCTAATAATGATGCGGAAGTAATAACTCGCTATGTATCATTGCATTGTGTAACAATTCAATCGCGTCGAAGAGAGTAGAAACTTTTCTATCCGAAATCTATGCAATGTCGTTTATAACATACAAATACAAGGGAAGATATTTCTAATAATGACACAGAAGTAACAACACGCTATGCATCATTGTATTTTGTAACCATTAAATAGCGTCGAAGAGAGTAGAAACTTTTCTATCCGAAATCTATGCAATATCGTTTATAACATACAAATACAAGGGAACATATTTCTAATAATGACGCAGAAGTAACAACACGCTATGCATCATTGTATTTTGTAACCATTAAATAGCGTCGAAGAGAGTAGAAACTTTTCTATCCGAAACTTATGCAATATCGTTTATAATATACAAATACAAGGGAACATATTTCTAATAATGACGCAGAAGTAACAACACGCTATGTATCATTGCATTTTGAAACAATTCAATCGCGTCGAAGAGAGTAGAGACTTTTCTATAAGAAGCAATGTCGTTTATAACATACAAATACAAAGGAAGTTATTTCCAATAATGACGCAGAAGTAACAACACGCTATGCATCATTGTATTTTGTAACCATTAAATAGCGTCGTAGAAACTTTTCTATCCGAAATCTATGCAATATCGTTTATAACATACAAATACAAGGGAACATATTTCTAATAATGACGCAGAAGTAACAACACGCTATGCATCATTGTATTTTGTAACCATTAACTAGCGTCGAAGAGAGTAGAAACTTTTCTATCCGAAATCTATGCAATATCGTTTATAACATACAAATACAAGGGAAGTTATTTCTAATAATGACGCAGAAATAACAACACGCTATGCATCATTGTATTTTGTAACCATTAAATAGCGTCGAAGAGAGAAGAAACTCTTCTATACGAAATCTGTGCAATATCGTTTATAACATACAAACACAAGGGAACATATTTCTAATAATGACGCAGAAGTAACAACACGCTATGCATCATTGTATTTTGTAACCATTAACTAGCGTCGAGAGAGTAGAAACTTTTCTATCCGAAGAAGTAACAACACGCTATGCATCATTGTATTTTGTAACCATTAACTAGCGTGAAGAATTAGAAACTTTTCTATCCGAAATCTATGCAATATCGTTTATAACATACAAATACAAGGGAACATATTTCTAATAATGACGCAGAAGTAACAACACGCTATGCATCATTGTATTTTGTAACCATTAAATAGCGTCGAAGAGAGTATAACATTTTCCATCCGAAATCTATGCAATATCGTTTATAACTTATAAATACAAGGCAAGTTATTTCCAATAATGACGAGGAAGTAACAACACACTATGTATTTTGTAACCATTAAAAATAGCGAGTGAACATTAATTAATTGTACCGCTCTGTTCAATCAATCGTTGAAAAACTTTTATGAAACAATTTTATCAAACATCTGGCATAACGAAACAAATAGCCATTAATACTGATAAAGAAAAATTGTAGGTTTATCTATGTGCTGCAAAATAGAAATTGGGAGAAGTACGAGAAACTACATGTTCCTATTAAAAGGTTCGACATTTCAAGTCTTAACATGAGAATGATCTAAGATGAAACAAATTGACCTCCGGTCAGGACAAAGTAAAATAAATTATATATACTATGTAGATATATAGCATAGGTGCCCATGTCTAGAAGGCGGTTACCTGCCTGGGGGTCGGCCCTACTCCTCAAGCTATATTCATAATTGACATTATACGACGCGCGGAAGAGTTAATGCAAACCGAAGAAAATTGGCACACAATGCCAAAAATTGGCACAAATTAGCAAAAATTGATGAAAAGTTCGAGGACATACCGCCAGGACATCATTCTCCACTAGTGTCCCCAAACTATATAATAATGACATATATGCATAAATATATCAGAATATATTTATATATCTGCATAAATTTATAGATTTGTGTAGTTATATGACAATGAATGTATAGCTGTATGCACTCATTATACCTTACATGATATTTAATAGAAGCATTCTAACATTTTGGCACCTCCAGATATTCTTTTGAAATTCAAAGAACTGTTTCTTAAAATTTTTAAAAAATTTTTCCAAAATATAAGATTTATTTAAATTTCGGTGAGGTGTGCCTAAAAGAAACGACCGAAAATTTTCATAGAAAATATTATGTGAATGTTTTCGCGAAACAATATTTTCTTAGAAAGTTTCCAGCCTTTTCCTTTAGTCTCAACCCACTGAAATTTAAATAAATCTTATATTTTGAAAAAATATTTCTTTGCAATTTCAAGGAATAGTTCTTTGAATTTTAAAAGAATGTCTGGTATTGGAAAATCTAAGACAAGTTCTCGTAAATTTCAATGAAAAATGTTTTAGATTTGGCATGGCGAGAGATCAGATTTGTCGTCGATGGAACTCCGCAGAAAGTTTAGCAGTACTATGTAAAGATATACAATCTTGATATATATGCACAAATCTATATATACATATATATATCAAAATAGTATACAAATAATATTAATGAAATTACGCCAATAAGTTGATTAAACAGAAATCAGTCTCAGTAGCTTGAGATCGTTAACGTTATTAAGTTTACGGATATCGTTTCTGACCGTGTGGTCTTCCAGAATTCGTAGCACTTTGTCAGTAGTTCGTTATCATTACCCACCTGCGCAATAATTGAAATATTCTCCAGTTTTGGTTACGTTTGGCATGTGAAAGAATGTCCGAAAACAGCTGAATTAGCTGCTTTGGAATTGTTTAATTTATTACCAGAACGGGCTGAGACACCTAAATATTCAGAGATTCTCGTTGCCATGTCTCTGTTGGAATTCCCGAAGTAGTCGGCTTCACAAGCGGCTCGTGAATTTTGATAGACAACAGAGGATCAAGACCATGAAGAATAATTATCTCTAAACTTAAAACAATGCTGCATTCTTTTGCCTGTCTGGCATTCGAAAGCTGCAATTCGGAAAAGCCGATCTTAATATTGTTGCGCTCTGTTTTCTCAGATTATTGGAGAAATTGCATACAAAAAGATGTTTCAGAACGAAATATTGTTGATTTGCAATCTTGTGACCGTTCTTGGCCTGGGTACCGGATACTACGCAAGAGCTGCTGTTATTTCTATTTCATCCACTTACTAATGAAGTCCGTTTTTTGTCCACGATTTTAGTAAAAAGCCATTGTTCCACAGTAATCTCATTATGAAATACGTTGAAATTTGAACCACTTATAAAAACCGGGCGTAAAAAGACATTGAATTAGTCCAATTTTGTGTCGTGGTAATACGAACAGGATCGTGTTGACGCAATCAGCAGTAAATCTCGTTTTTGTAATGTGGAGGTAACAAAGTTACTGCTGATTTTTCAAGTTCGTCTTACAGAAAAGAGATTGCATTGTCCGACACAATTTCCATTGTAAATTTTATTGTGCCATGACGAGTGTTCCATACATGGGCCGTAAGATTTACCATGGAAATTGAGTTGGACAATCTGCGAAACTTCTTTTTATCTGCAACTTTTCCACAAACTTAGAAAATCGATCTCAACGATACGAAGTTAAGCCTTTCTGCATTGAAGCTTTCGAATAGTGTTTTGTGCAGGCAAAGGACTTCAACATAGTTTTAAGTTAATAGATGACATTCCCGATGGTCTTGATCCTCTTTTGTCTATCAAAATTCATGAGCCGCTTGTGAAGCCGACTACTCCAGGAATTCCAACCGACACATGGCAGTGATTATCTCTGAACATTTAGATGCCTCAGTCCGTACTGGTAATAAAATATACAATCCCAAAGCCGCTAATTCGACTGTCTTCATATATTCTTTCACGTGCCAAACGCAACCAAAACTAGAGAATATTTCCATTATTGCGCAGATGGGTAATAATAACCAAAATAATGACAAATTGCTACGAATTCTGAAAGACCACACGGTCAAAAACAATACCTTAAACTTAATAACGTTAACGCTTACAAACTACTGAGACAGTTTTCTTCCTGATGACTGATACTTATTGGTGTAATTTCATTCACAACCTAAATATATATGTATAACCTATCAGAATACATTTATATAACTTTATATGAATATCTACAAAATAGGTGTATATATGTAATTCACACAAACAATAGCTTCAATAGGCCGGGTTGTCGGTAAAATATTGAAAAACCCTGTAACGTTTTTAAAGTCAAAATTGTAGCGTATCAAATAGAATTATTGTTGTTTCGAAAACTGCTAGACAATACTCTGTCAAAGCGGGTACAAATCTCTTTAAGCTTATACAAATTTGCTCAAACGGATCTCATAGTTTCAATAATCCGCCATAGAAAACTTGTAATTTTTTGAGAAAGACATAAAATATTGATAACTTTATATTTGCTTATCTAAGTTTGTGACATCGCTTTCACACTTTGTTGACGGCAAAGAGCGAGGCCATATACCTGGCGATACCCACAACTGTAATGACTAAATATTAATGACAAAATTTAGCCTAGTGGTACAGAATACAATGAGCAACATGTAAAATAGAAGAAAACATAGCTTTTTCGCACCGAAACAAAACGGTCACATGAAAAATTAGAAAAAATATTAATCATTATCATTAACAATTGGGAGTCCAAAGGAGGGCGAGGTGGTTGTTTCCCGCTCTAAGGATCGGATCCCCAAAACTATATTTCCTCCTTTCCCAGCCCTAACCTAATGTAAGCACTCCTGCGCGACGACGTAACATGAACTACAGAAATTTTAAGAAGTACGAAAAAAGAGAAAATTGATGAGGAAAAATTGAAGAGACATAGAAACATTTTGTTAATTCCTCTGGCCGGAACTCCACCTCTACCCCGTTGGGACAATGTACCCCCTGGGCCGACGTACCCAGGCACACATATGAGTTAACGATACAATGCTTATTTGAAAGCATTACTCAAATGATGATCTTTAGTGCGTAGCAAGAACAGTGAAAAAACGCAATACGGTTTTGCTTTTTGATATACACTAAGTCCGAAAACGCGATTGCCACTTGGAAATTATTTAAAAATTATTCTCAATATTAGCATTTAATGAATTATGACTACCGCGACCATCATCGCAGTTACACAGAGATTCTAGTAGGGAAATTTCTCAGTGGTAAACGGTGCTAAAATAATACAAAATGTGTTAAATGTATGAACACTCGTGGCTTAATTAAACTACAGTATTATATAAAATCTAAGGTTGATTATATCAATAGGCAGCATATATTTTCCAAATTGTATCAAATGTGTTTAAGGTAAGGAAATAGCAACAAACTCTAGCGCTAATCGGCCATAAAGCCCTCTGGGCGATTCAATTATACATTTAAGTTCAGCACTGTTGATGGCCCGACATGTATGAGTACGTTATTCCAATTTTCAAGAGTATTGAAGATTGAAAATTAACGGTATGATAGAAATTAAACATATATTCAAAGTGTTTCGTGGCTAAATTATAAAATACGATTTGGGTTATAAACAATATATTATCCATATTGTCCGAAACTTATTAATTCTTTTGGTTAGCAAATTAACAGATTTGACACAGCATACTAACCGAGTTTATGGTGTGGCGTGCGTTTGCATGTGCGTCGTTACGCGCTTGCTTTGGGAGGTTCCCTGAAAAACCGATCGAGTAATAACTCTTAAATAGCGTAGGTATTAGCGTAAGACGCTTTCAGCCAAACGATTCAAATGCAGTCCGTCGTGGTGGCAAACGTATGTTCAAGACTGTAAAAAATACACATCAATTTATGAAGGAGAGGTGTAAATGTATGTTAAGTTGAAAAGATAGCGCCACAACCAAAACTGCGATTCGTCTATTAGAATAAGTTAAACACCGGAAGCTTATCAATATCTGAAATCTCAACAATGTTTATGATTTAATGCTTATAAATTTGGTTATTTTATTTTAATACAAGTACTGAAAATAAATGGTACTAAGGGCACAACATAATAGTTTCATGAAAAAACGTTATCAGAAAGAATTATAATAATAAAGTGGTACAGTGTGTTCCAGCGATGCATTTTTAGACTAATTGTGCGCTCTTGCATGCAAATTCAAGTGGACCTTTTATTGGCACAGCTCAAGAATATAATATAATGGACGAGTACAATAATCGTCGATGAGAAAAATAAATATATGTGCATAAATAAGTATGTAAATAAATTCAAAAATAAATAAATGTATATAATAAATATATGAATATGTCCTGCTGCATCACTCTTTGAAAGAAAAGCTCTTATTGTAGTAAGAAGCACTCTACGTCTATTCATTTATGTGGCCATTTTTTTTTGGAAAATCCAACTATATAAGCCTGCCAGCAACTACACGGACCGTGTACTTTGGCTACGGTGCCGGCCAGCCAACCGTATTTTGAAGAATGCTTGTGATCAAATGAATATAAAACCCAAACCTCTCCATTATGTCTTTCTCGATTATATAGTAATGTGATCATACTCATATTTATTTATACTTGTCCCGTTGCAATAAACAGTACACATCGAACGATATAAAGTCAGAAATATCAAATTTCAAACATGCTTAGTTGCACAGGGAACATTTTTTTCAAATAAATTAGATAACAGTGCTCATAAAATATTAATATAATTATCGTAATAAAGATTTTTTGATGATATTTAGGCATAGATATCTCGGTCAGTTCTGAAAGTTAAAATCTGTGTGATAGTATTATCATGCATTGCCGTCGTATATAAAATGCGGACAAGGAGACGGCATAAAGTCTCGTAATTAAGGAAAGAAGATGGAGCCAAGCGGGGCTCAATATATTGCTCCAGCATAAGCCTCTCCTGCTGTGATGGGGAATAAATTTCAAATTTGTTTTTTTATTCTTATAATCAAATTTGAGGCCTCCCATCGCAGCTTGAAATTTATCTTGCCCTAGTTGCTCTGGCTAAGGGGTATGGTATAGACCGCTATTTTCTAGACTCTACGACTGAATCTCCCCACTTTTACTCTAAACATAGACATTTTGCCTACCGTTTTAGTCTTTTTAGCGTTAGCAATTACTAAAATAATCTTAGGTAATGTTATTCCCCAGATTGTTTTCAATAGGTCTTTTCCCATGGCGTTATGTGCAGATATATAATTTATAAAATATCATATACGATGCAAACTGTGCTATAACCGTGTCACAAGTTAGATGAAGATCCGCTCGTGGTACTTTAGAAAATTTGGATTTCCAGTTGTTCCATCTAAACACGATCAAAATTTTACTACAATATGCATAAATCTCTGAATGTACAGCAAGTCAAGCCTCAAGTATTACATATGTCTAAACGGAGCGCATAATGGATATAAGGGTTAATAAGAGTTACAACGTGTGATGACCATTAAAATATAAACAACAAACATATTTATCTCAACATTACAATTGCCATTATGTGCCACATGTATTATTCGAAGTATTTTTATGACAAACGTTATTGTCAAAATAATCAGTGAAGTATTTAATGGAATTCTAGACAGGTTAAATCATATAATGTACCTCAAGTAGTATGTCTCATGTCTGACTCGAGAAAATTTTAAAACTTTAAATCCTTCACGCAAACAACCGAATTCAAATCGATAAATAAATATGGCCTTAGAACAGCAGCTTAGTCCTTCAAAAACCATCACCTTATGCCTAAGCGCGGACAGATACTCAGCGAACTCCAACTATATACGAGAAATTGTGATCCAACATATTAAAGTACATGCAAAAGCTGTATCAAAATAAATATACTTCGTAAATATATATTGTTTTGGGAAACGCGTGAAACGATCATTACTGCCGATGACCACAGTGCTTAAAGTCCCGCGGGTTTATTTTTCATAAATCTGGACCTCAGGTTCCATATTTCCAAGTTCAAACACATACACCGATCCAAATCACGACGTTACAGCATAATTTCATACAGAGAACTCTAGCTGAAAGCCAGGAGCTTTAAAAAACATGCATAGACATACGATTATATTGCTAGGTTGGATTAATTAACAATAATCCAAACGCAATAAAACTACTCAATATGTTAGAAAATTTGATTTTGAAAATATTGTGCGACCCCGAATCACGACGTTTGTGGCAGATTTCGCACAGGTACCCCTAGCTGAAAGCCAGGAGCTTTAAAAAACACTCGTCAGCATACGATTATTTTGCTAGGTTGGATTAATATCCAATAAACCTACACAATACGTTAGAAAATTTGATTTTGTAAGCACTGTGTGATTTATTAGCTTTTGCTAGTTAGTGACCGTGCAAACAAAATATAGTCTCAGTTTATGTCGGGTTTTTATTCAAAACTATATTTTATAAGTTTTAGAACCAAAGTTAAATAAATTTATCTTAAAACTGAACATGAAACGATCCAGCAGTCGCAATCAATGGCCGTTATAATTTAACCCAATTTTCCAATAATGATATTGCTCGTTATATAATCATGATTGTACACTCATCATTGTATAATCATATAGCATCTGGCTAAAATTTGAAAACAATAACTTTATGACGTCATGCGCCTTCCGAAGTACCATAGTTTAACATCCTAAGCAAAGGTTAGTAATATAAAGTACGAGGATTCAGCTGATGGCAATCCCAGAAAATATCATGAGAAATCTTGGTGTATTAAGACAAAGTTATTTGCTGTCCTGGTTACTGGTCAGTCATGTGTCGAATATAAGAAAAGCCAGATACAATCGAGCAATTAGTTCTTCCATAAACCATTCTGTTTTTAAATTCTTTTGTGTGTTTTTGCGAAAAAAATATGTATTTTGCCTCGTTCATGCGAGGCAACATTTTGCTGGCCATTGAGTGCCAGCAATTCCCTATTTATACATAATAAACTTGTGTATATAAGATCGTTTATGATTCTATAAAATTCTCTGTTTACCACCGCCTTTACGCCAAATGCCGAAATCCACGGGCACTTGCTAGTTTGCTACAAAAAGCTTAAGATTTCGAAGCAACTATACCGCCTCATTACTAAGCTATCAGAAAATAATCAGTATAGAATATTCTTTCGCATTGCATTGCATTTAGACATTATGGTGTGGACAAAATTTCCAAATAACAACCAAATCATTAAAGCAATAATCAAAATGTTATACATAACGGATTAAAAACAACACTACACTAAAGACCTCATAAAAATACTTCTTTTTTGCTTAGTTTCATAAAACAGTGATATAAATATTTCCAAATAATGAACCGTTTGCTGTGGCCGAAAAAGTGTATAAACTTAGGCTGTCATCAGTTTTCACAGCAGCTAATGCCGGCTATTGGGCAAGAACGAATATATTTGTACGACATGAAATGTGACTGGATTAGTTTTCGTTAATTACATAATATCAAGCAAGGTGGCGCTATTTGGTAACAAACATTATAGTTTTGTTGAAAATTAATACGCAGATAATTAATTCTGTGACCATTTTTAAATTGTAGCAATTATGAGTAAAAATATGCAAATTAGAACAAATCATAGATAATTATGAGTAGTTAGGGTGGTAGCAATAAATCAACACCCTCTTCGCAGTCGCCGCTCACCACCCCTACCTCTCATAAGGCAACCATTAACCACTCTACCTAAGCCGACAAACTTTCGATATCTATGATACATATGTAAAGCCATATATATCTGAGGTCTCTTATTGATGATTGACAGATGCGTGGTTTTTACTCAGCAACATTTCGCAGCTAGTTGATGACTTTTTCTGCGGCATAAAAAGAACTTCAAACAAAAATTTGGCACAATTGAAGAAACACAAACACGTATTCCCTTCGTCTACAATGACGTAATAGATAAACAACAGATAAATTGCTGAGAATTTTACGATACTGTTTCTCCTACGACTGACAAAAATAATTTATTACGTGATAGAAATATTTCTTTGAGGTAACTGAACTGACGATTTTCCTAGTTATATAACAATGCGTGGTAGTGTTCTGTCGTTCTGTGAACGTTAAAAGCATGTTGTGCGAACGATGTTTAATTAATAAATTCTCCTTATCGGTTCGTTCTAATTTTCGGAAGCAGAGATTGTAGTAAATCTAAAGTATCGTATCTGCAATAACAGAACTGAATAAATTTATATTGTATTATCATAATGTATAATGCGCTTTTTGTGTACTTATCGATTGAATTAAGAGTTTCCCAAGAAAATATAACGATCATGATACCAATATATTTTATATATGCGGCTAGAATTTCATCGCAAATACGATGAGAAATATTTTCAGATTACTAAATCAGCGGTTTAACTCAAAATATTAGAGTGAGTTAAGATTAAACTTTAGCAGATAGCCGCTGAGAATTGGGCTACTAAATAATGCAAATTTACAAAAATCACCATAAAACTATTAATAAAGGCAAGAGTGCATTATGCCTGTTGACATCCCTAATGCACTGTTGATAAAGGTGATGAATCATTAATATGATCAAACCGATATTGATGAGTGACTTTATGCTAAATGAATAAATTATTTCGAATATAAAACATTGTTAATAATGACTCTCTATAGTGATAATTGGAGTTTAACGATTGTTACCGGTGGGTTTACCTTTGGTAATCGTAGATATTAATTCGGCAAAAATGCATATTTTAACTCTGTAATTTCTCAACTCAAACGTAAAGATGCTGCCAAACTGCGTTTTGTTTTAGTCAAGCGTAGGCGTCACGAGCAAATTATACATCGATCATGATAGACACTGCATTAAATAAGATATACCGTCAAATGTATAAAATCAAATATCCAAAGTTCGATGTTTTAACAAAAATTATCAAAAACGTCACATCGCTAGTTGTTTTTACAATATTTACGTTGTAGACTAAGTAATTCATGAACTGCTATTACAATTTTATAATAATTGTACAACCGATCAAGTGGGCTTAATGTTTTACTATTGGGTGCGTTTAAAGTTACGTATCTCCAATTAAAATATTATTCATATATGTTCGAGTGTTCTGACCGAGTGGTCAAAAAATATGTTTCAGGCTAATATGTGACCGGTTTTTTTGCAATTATTGTTTGTAGCCATATTGTAAGAGAATCGGCTAAGGTTAAGCAGTTACGATTTATTTTAGTGAACTCCTAAGCCATAACTCGTTCAACCACGATTTCAAAAGATTTTGAAATCATTCGACTTAGTTTGGCAACTCTGTTCGAATGGTGTTTAAAATTACACATTTACCAAGAAAAATTTTTGGGTACCAAGGCTAGCCAAAATCGAAAAAATGTCATAAATATAGTCCCGATAAAGATTTTGATCGCCTCGACGAGTTGGATCTAAATGACACCAAAATCAACGGGGTTTCTTGAAAATTGGCGATTTACTTGCTGCAGGCATGTGACGTAAGAGACCCATATTATTACAAAATATAATGTTTTTATAACTGATCGGGTATGGCTAATAAATTTAAAATGCATAATCATTAAGTTAGATACATGATGCAGCGTGACATCATCAATGTCCACTAGTTTATCATTGCTTTTAGTATAAAAGTGTTAATAAACATTAGGTGACACCACCAACTATCCTATTTTGTAAAAGCAGATGTCGAATGACGAACTCGTGTTGGGAAAAAATGCTGAATTTCAATTGGTCTTTCGCTAATCGAAAATTAGCAAAATCAAATCCAAGTGCCAGAAATTAAACATTGTTCTCGGACAGAATTTTTGAGATTTTAATTTCGCATAAATTCACTTCGCTAATGCCTATTACGATTTTATGTGAAATATACAGCGTTCGCAAGCAAATTTAATACAAAGTGACGTCACAAACAAATCGATTTTATAGCTAAGGTCTTGGTGTTCGCTAACAAAACCCGCTTAATTAAAATTTAACAATTTTTCGTTTCCAAATATTTCGATAATTTTACTGGAATATTTGTGAACGCAAAAGGGTTAGATTTCAGTCGCAGAGCAGTGGTGCTCGCGAACAGTTTTATGCCGAATATCAATTGACCAAAAAGATTTTATGCGAAATCGTAGGAATGCAGGATGGTTGGTAGGTTCATTTTAATTTTATTTGCCCATAATCTATCGCAGTAAAATCAACTAAAACCTGCCATCCGAATAGCCTCCGCGTGACATCTAGTTTTAAGTATGCAAGAGAAAACAGTACAAAAATATGATTCTTAAGACGAAACATGTTAATGTCAGCGATTGAGTCAGTTTTATATTCTCAAAAACTGTTACTAACATTTTCAGGGAGTATGTGACCGCAATACATAACTACAATAAAATTCACTTCAAATACTAGCTACAAAATTTTGATCTATGACGAAATGTAATGAATATAAGAGTTACAAAATTCTATCATTATCGAATTAAAGTGAAAGTTGCATTGAACCTTTAATGAAAGCAATATTTGCAAAATACACATTTCGCTCTAAATCCAAATTATAACGAAACTGAATCCAAACGAAGATAATTATTTAAAATATTAAAAATACAAATCAAATTACTATGTAATTGTTTACATATATTAACAAAAGCCTACGATAGACTCTTGAAGAAGAGCGTGGCGCTCGTGTCACACTACGTTATACGTTCCGCGCGATGACGTGCTAAATTTTTGGGTAATTTGTCTCAACTTTAGAGGATTTGCCCATTTTCGTCCTGCCTCTTATGTTCCCGCACACCTACTGCAACTTTCGTTCGGTGTCCCAGCACAACTTTTGTTTGTCTTGCAAACATTTGTTCCAGTAAGAAAAAATTTATTTAAAATATTTTAGAAAAAAAATTATAAAATTTTTGTTTCTGAAATGACAACAGTTGGTAGACTGGATAAAAGTTAGGAAAGGGAGAGAACGAAAGTTGGTGCGTACAGAAGAAAAGTAGTAGCGAGAGGAGGAATGTAGGGAAGAAGGTTAAATGACGCAAAAGTCTACCGCGTCATCCAGCAAAGTATACATAACGTAGTATGACATGAGTGTCACACTTTTTGTGTAAGAATCTATCGTGGACTTTTAACTATTGAACCATTTGTTACCAAATCCTACTTTGCACAGAAAAATCGACATTGAATTTTAATCGTCAAATTGCCGTACAAAATCCAAGTTTACAGTTTATTCCTCACCATCTACGCTACTAATTTAAATTTATGCCTAGAACCTGATGCAAAATTAGCCTTTAGCAGATTCATCGAAGTGTAAAACTATTAGCATAATTGGTTTCAGGCTTAAATCTTGCTTTGCCAATGGATTAACCTCATAGCTGGTAATATATTATTCTGATAATAAATGTGCAATCACGCGATTTCAACTGGCCAACTATCCTTTGAAATCACCGTGCGCAATTTTATCAAAGGAAATGAAATGCCAGAAAGGTTACAACGACTACGAATACACGCACGAAGGACTGGATGTTAACTTGGGTTGGGAAACTTGGATTAGCAGAATTTTGGAAACGTTTTGCTAACTTGCATGGCACTATGTTTAGAGCACAGCAGGATAGATATGTGTGTTGTACTCTGCAATGTTCACTTTAAGCATTACACACAAAGCTTGAATGTTATTTAGTTCACCAACTATGAAATATCATTGTGTACGGATTGTTTCCTTTGCTCAGTCTCAGTTATTGAAAATTTGATAACTAGACGCTGAACGTTGTGTAATACTAATAGTGTACTAATAAAATAAAATATATAATTTATCTGAAACTTTGATTAAAATTCGCATTTAACGTCTATTAAGGTAAAGCTATATTTGTTGAAGCGATTCATTAACAGATTAACTTTTGGCGTTGAAAAAAAGAAATTGAGTTTTGACAATCTTGAAATTAAAAATCAAACAGATGAACAAACGAACCAGGCAGTGCGCTATTTAATGTCTCAAAGACAAAATTCGAATTATCCTGCTTTTGAGAAAATAATGTTAAAGTATAAACTCTCCGAAATTTTTTTAGCAAATGAGGATGTCCATATTTCATGACACCGTTACTATAGGAATTTTGAAGACTTATTGAAAATTTATGTTTCCATCACAAATAACACAAGTTTTTTTAGCACTTGGACGTAAAGAAACCTTTCAAAGTTTTTGAATTTCTTGTTGCCTTACAATAAGTCTGGAAATATATTAACATATCTTTAACTTTGATATGATTATTAAGCTTATTGCGGACAAATCAATAAGATAAATTATTCGTTCGAAACAGATTCACATATATTTTCGATTATAACAAACGAATTTGCTGTCCGACTCAACGAAAACGTAGATCAAGCGGCTATATTGTGCAAACGGGCCTGATAGCAACTCTACGTCTGGCCGATTTTTGTTCGTTATCCGTCTTTTACATAATTTTTTAATATCCGCCGCCAAGTGGAACGTTCGAAGGTTTCAGGTTCTTAACTTCGGACCTCCGTTGTATGCTCTGCTAATAAATTTATCAAACGGGCCTGACAACAACACTATGTGTAGCCGGTTTTTCATTCGTTGTCCGTCTTTTACATAAATTTTTTATATCCGCTGACAAGCCGAATGGTTGAAAAATTTCAGGTTCTTAACTCCAGCTCTCCCTTGTATGCTCCCATAAAGTTATATGACTGCTAAATTGTAATTTATCTAAATCCAAATTGTTCAAGCCATATAGTCAAGAAAATGCTTATATACTTATAAAATCTTAATAGTTCTTTAATGTCGCTGTTTCACTTCATTGTTTCACGCAACAGCAGGCAATTAAATATAAAAAAGAGAACCAAACACAAAAGTTGAGTGACTAATGTGAAAAAAATATGTTTTAAAGATAAAAATACGAACTAAAGCTAAAACCACGCAGGAGTTAAGGAAGTGCAATTAAACCACGCATTTGGCACGTCATTAAATGGCGCCACTAAAGATACAGCCTCAAGTGGTACTATTCGCGTGTCGTAGATAAGTCTCATGGTTACTGGGTTCAAAATTACCTCAATGTAATGTTACGTAAGCAATTTATTGATTTTTGTGTTTTAGTTAAGTGTATAAATTATTGGGTTAAGAATTATCTCTATGTTATGATGGCTAAGCGAACCGATTTATTTATGGATAGGTAATTTGTCACGGCGGACGTGGTCGAGTCCATAAGGTAAATACAGGTAGCATCTGTGGGTTTCATGGACCAAATAGCTGCGAAAGGGGTTCGGCAAATGAATTCGTCGTCGATTGCTGCTAATTTTTTATTTAAGTAGAATAATGTCGATGTGATTCGACGAAGCAAAGCCACCTAGTAATCGCACTCAGTTGATGTTCAATATTTTTAGTTAATTCGCAAAAAACGTTAATTTAATTCGACGATGAAAAGCCAACCAAAATTAGCACTCAGTTGCTGCTCAATGTTTTCGAAAAACTGTAGATTTAATTCGACGATACAAAGCCAACTAGAACTCACACTCAGTTGCTGCTCATTTTTTACTTAAGTTGCAAATAAACGTAGATTTAATACGACAATGCAAAGCCAACTAATAATCGCGCTCAGTTGCAAAAAAAAATTTTATTTAAGTCGCAAAAACGTAGATCTAATTCGACGATGCAAAGTCAACTAAAATTAGCATTGAATTGCTGCCCATTTTTGTACTTAAGTCGCAAATAAATGTAGATTTAATACGACGATGCAAAGCCAACTAGTAATCGCGCTCAGTTACAAACAATTTTTTTATTTAAGTCGCAAAAACATAGATCTAATTCGACGATGCAAAGCCTACTAAAAATCGCACTGAATTGCTTCTCAATTTTTTACTTAAGTCGGAAAAACTCAGGTATAATTCGACGATGCAAAGCCAACTAGAAATCGCATTCAGTTACTGCTCAATTTTGTTTTATTTAAGTCGCAAAAACGTAGATCTAATTCGACGATGCTAACCAACTAAAAGTCGCACTTAGTTTCTGCTAAATTTTTTACTTAAGTCGCAAAAACGTAGATTTAATTCGACAATGAAAATCCAACTAGAAATCACACTGAGTTGCTGCTCAATTTTTTACTTAAGTCGTAAAAACATAGATATAATTCGACGATGCAAAGCCAACTAAAATTCGCACTCAGTTGTTCCTCAATTTTTTACTTCAGTCGGAAAAACGTAGAGATAATTCGACGATTCAAAGCCAACTAGAAATCGCACTCAGTCGCTATTCAATCTTTATATTTAAGTCTAAAAAAATTCAGATTTAATCCGACGATGCAAAGCCAACTAGGAATCGCGCCCAGTTGCTGCTCAATTTTTTTACCTAGGTTGCAAAAAAACTAGATTTAATTCGACGATGAGGAAACAATATAATTTACTGATTTTTTACTGTATTAGTTTATTATTTTAATTAATGTTTCAACTTGTGGCAAAGCAGAACGAACGTGAAGAGAAGTTATTTAGGCCACTGACGATCGGGACTTCATTTGTGGTTCTGGTTATAGCAAAGCTGTTTTCTGAATGACTATTAATATGACAAATTACGGTACCAAGCCACACTACAAATAACCAAAAGTTTAAAGCGAACTTATTTCAGGCTTTTCGTACATATTATATCATATTTAACTGACTGTTATTGACTTACATTGAATTCTTCTTCACTTTGACTGTTGAGGCTGACTTCGGCTGTTGATGAGATTTACGCTCTGTCGAACGTGTCTGCGCGTGGCGTCGTACCTGAAATAATAACTATTATTAGATTAAAATAATGCACCTGAATCATCAACATCTACCAAGAGCATGTGGGTTCTCTTCGGCAATCTACGACGTATTAGCGGATATTTCGAAAATTCAGCACAGCCATGTGCTTAATGAATAATATACACTCGCATTGCATGGTGGTGGTGGTTGCTTTCCGAATTTCTCATAGAGATTTACGCAAGATGAAGTGTGACACGCCGTTTATTTTCCGATAACTAGATCCTTCGTGGAACCGTTGTTTTTCCGTAATTTTTGCACCGTTTTGCTAATCTATGACGGTATATGCAGAGCATGGTGGAATATGGGCTACGGAACATGTATTTAACAACGCTATAGTTTAAGAATTATACAAAGCGTTAATGTTGCCAGTGTGTCAACGACGCCATATTATTGATACGTTTATCTTCCGTTCACCAAGTTCAAAAGTATTATAGGATATTTCATAAATACAGAATAACCATTTATTGCTGTATCCCTGAAGTTGTGAAGTAAGGGCTGACTTTTTTAGTACTTCCTTTACAAAACAGATGCCCCTCCCACTTGGTTCGTGCGACTCGATAAAAATCTTCTCATTTAGCATATTTTCCGTTGGTAATAATGTTTTGTTTCCGCCTGTAAACTGCTGCAACTGACCCAAAAACCTGATAATTTGATTATTGTTATACTAAAAATTGGTACATTATGATGAAATTTCTTTAAGACTTGTTTTATCATCAATAAAGGCCATATTAGCACAGTTAATGAGAAGATTTATAAACTATATACTCTACCTTTTGTCGTTGAATAAATTGAATTGAATTTTGACCATTTTTAACCTTACGTTCTACTGGGCAAACCTGACAGTAAATGTGTTTTATGTCAACTAGACGAAATTTGAAAACCCTCATTTCAAGCAAAGGGTTCCGTTTTCAAAAGCTCACTGAAAATGTTTTTGATGAATGACGAAACTGGTGACAAAACCCCTATAAAATATTTTAAGTGTACCGGTAATTAATGCTTTTGAAGAATAGTAATTCTGGGTGATATTTCAACATGAAGCCGGTTATATTGTGATCTGAGCTGCTATAGTTCTGTTCGTTAATATTTTTGAAGCAACATACAGTCGACTTTTGCAGCGATCACGTTATAACGCTAGAATCTTTTGTTTTCCTGTTTTCGCGACCATATCATATCAATCAGGGTCATACCGTCACCGTAAATCCGTTTCCGAGAGCCCTATCTACTACATATTTTATTTGCGGTGTTGCATATATCCTTAGCTACCACGTTTTCGTGTATTAACAATAATAGGTACCGTGTAGCTAATCCGGTGTATTATTTAGTATTATTAATATTTTTGAACATATTGATATTGGCGTCATGACAAAATTGTATACCCTCAATAAAACTACAACAAAGACACGTTGTCTTTGACACCGTCAGGAAATGATAACACCAGATAGATAACTACCATTGAAAGTTTTTATAAATAACATGGGGTGTCTAAACAACCTGTTGTCGATTGTGTGCCTAACACTGTGTGGGGTGGGGTACACAGGTTCAAAATGTGGGGGCATTGAACGCCGCATATGAATATATAAATTAAGCATTTATCAACTCTATCAAACAAGATAACAAGGTTTTCAATCTACTTGTCATTAGTACTGTATTAGTCTGGTAATATTATTATAAATTAAGAGCAGCATTTATTTGCTGAAACAAAAAACTACAAAAACTGCAAAAATACAGCTGCAGAGAAGACTCAAACTCTTAATTGATAGCAACGCACACTAGAACACTAGAGCAAAGTTTTATCAAGGTGTCCTACATTACAAAGTGTGTCGCTTTAGCTGCTGTGTGCGTTTCCCTAAGAGCGCGAAACTTAATTGACCGGATCGAACAGAACATAGCAACAAACCGCACCAACGTGGTAATAATAAAATATAGCTACCAGAATTTCAGGTATAAAGCCATTGTACTTCTGGAAAGGCAAATTAGGTCTCATTTTATATTTTATCCCACGCCCTGTTCTAGTCTGTTCAACCGGTGAAAAAACGTAAAGACTTCTACAGCATTTTGTTTAGTTTACTTAAAAGTACTGTAATAGCCCAGGACGGATTGAAATTCCTTAACATACCTTCCAGGCAAAATTTTCAATGAAATTATGTCACGTAGAGGGTAAAGAACAGGTGCGGAGCCATTATATTGTGAAATAAGCTACTTAAATAATACATCAAAATCGAAAGTATTTTTACAATATGACCGATTTATCTGTAAATAAAAATGTCTGTATATGTTAGAAGCAATAATTGCCCTAACCAATGACTGTATCGATAATGCAGAAGTTTATCATCGGTATATACTTATTGGATGGAAGCCTGAAGCTGAGAATTTATGATAGAATGCGTCCAAGAAATTTGTGGAAGCGCTTTAAGTTCTACAAAAGCAACATTTGGTAGAACCGTGAAAAGTAAAACACCTGAAAAATAACGGGTTTTAGAGCGCAATAAATTACAGCCATCGGTTACAAAAAACTCACTGTAAGCAGGAAGATTTCGTGGAGTCGAAAAAGTCCACAAAAAATAAACCCCTTCTGTCAGCGTCAGTATATCATTTTTGAATGACAGAAAATCATATGTGGAAAACAATAATTCAGTCGCAGCTATAGCATGCGTGATAATGCAAAAGTTGTAAGTCCCCCACGGTGCACGCGCACCGTGCCAACTTAGCATGTCAAATTCGCGAATATTGTTCCGATGAAGCAGTGATAGTCAGATTGTTATGCGGCTAAGATCAGTAAAAGCTTAGTCTTAGGACTCTACACCTCACAAGCTGAGATTACCCTCACAGTTTAACTAGTTTTCCTATTTTTATCAGACGCCACACGTATTTATCGCCACACATATGCATGGCACATCGTTAAGTGTTTACATTAGACCTACTGAAGTTAAGGAAAACAATGCGGGGCTAATGATTTGAAGACCATTCGAAGCATCGAAGGCTATAAACCACGGCGATACAACAGAATATATACCCAAATCAAATATTGTTCTGGGTTCAGCTATTATATCACGGTACTACAGATCACACCGCTGAGGTCGATAAATGTATTTAGGTCTCTCTTGCCGTGATCTATATCTAGACAAGTACGTAGATGCTTACAGCAACAAAGCGCCAATAATACTGCTTTGCTGTTAATATCGTATTTTAAGAATTTTACAGCCTACAACGACAAATTCCAACCACGTAACACGCGCTTACCGGCTGACTGGCTTTACGCGGTAGTCGTTCAGTCATACTCCCACTTGTACTATTGCTAACGCTTATAGGTCGCACATGGCATACATACGCTTTACTATTGCTAGCACGTTCTACTTTCGGTGAGTCAAGTGTAGGGTCTGATTTCACCGAATTAAGCGCGTTGAATTCTTGTAGAGACGATTGCTGTTGCATGGAATGACCGCTATGAGCAGCTGAAACAAAACTACAACGTAATTAATTAAAATGATATTACTTAATTCTTGGTTTGTTTCTTTCTCAAACAAATTGTAATGATACAAGAAACTACATCAGGGGCATAGCCAGAAATTTCAAAGGTGAGGAGAAGGTTTTGTCCCACTGACATCGGCGAAAGTGGGAAAGGAACAAGGTCCGTAAGCAGACTATTGCATCAAAATTCTTGTATCTATATTTATGCGTACATAAATTCCGCGAATTTTTGGTATACGGTTCTTTGCCTTCAGATTACAATAATTCTGACCCAATTCAACCTTGCCTCCGACGATATGATCAAGATTGAAAAATTTAGGTCACCGAAAACGGAAAATTTTAAAATTGTCTGGGATCACTCAACAAATTTGATTCTTTGTCGTCTTTCACGTCCTCATTTATTAAAATTGTATGGAGATCACGTATAAAATCCGCTTGGTCTTCATAGCTGCTACATAAACAACATTAGCAGTGCTCCGTAGAAAAGGACTACGTGCTTGCAATGACTAAATATGCAATTTTTGCATGTTTTTCGCGATTTTTAAACACACTTAACTTTTCTCGAAAAGTCAGGGAGAGCAGCGCCGGCACCATTTGTGAAAACTGTGCCAAATATTCTATAAAAAGTAGAGGTTCAGCCCAATTGGAACAGCGTACTGTTCCCAAATATTTTGTCGATTTTACGTTAGAATCAGTTTGACGAAATTGTAGAGGTTTTCGATATACGAAAACGAGGAAGCTAATTTAGCATTGAATGTATGAAATCAATCTATCTGGAGTAGGAAAACAATTTTAAGATGTGTTTACGAAAAAGACGGTTACGTGAAACCCTCATTCGAAACTAGAGTGCGTATCTAGGCTCTAGGCTCGGCACGGCTTTGTTCACCTTTAGAGTCCAGTCGAGCCGGCCATGATGTTCGACGAGCCGAGCCGAGCAAGAGCCTAAGGTCTGTCCGTGAGAGCCGTACCTAGTCTAATCTAGTATGTCTGAAAGAGCTGCGGTTGTCTCTTAAAAGCTCCTTTTTTAAAATAACGAACGTAATTATAACAATTAATGCATAGTACATTAGTCACCGCAGAGCAAGAACAGATGAGGTAACTTCTGCTCGGATCTTAAAAGTTCTAAAATCAACTGTATGTATAGTTCGTTTGTTGGTTTGTATCGTTCTCCCCAAGATTATTGAATAGCGAAATTTTATAATTAGGAAGCTCAGAGCCAAGCCGAGCCTCGTTTTCCATCGGAAGAGCAGAACCAAACCGTCCTTGATGTCTGAAGAGTTTAGCTGACAGAGACTAAGATCTAACTATGAAAGCCGAGCCAAGCCGAGTTGGACACGGTTCAGGAGAAGCCGAGTCGAGGCAGAGCATGAAAATTCTGCTCTATTTGAAATTGCAGTTTGAAACACATTTGGGGTTTGCTATATTGGGAGGACATTTTGTCCAACAAACTTGTTTAGCAATATTAACAAGAGCTGGATACACATTTATATTGTCTACCGCCTGGTGCCATTAAATATTATAGCATTCACATCGCTCACGCCGAAGGCACATAATGTAGCGATTCAATTCACAGTTCCTGAGATGATGTCAACTCAACGCAGTTAGTATTCATGCCTTTCTACAAGCAAACTATGCAAGTGAAAATCGGTTATAATTCACGGACATTTTCATTTGAACTGTTCTGAATTTACCTTTATTCTTGCTACTTTGTCACTCATCTACACATATATTAAAGGGGTGCATATATACTAGACGCTGCGCTGATACAGTTGGGCTTATAGCTTTAATTTGATTTTAGTTAGATGCATTAATTTTAGACTTCTAATAAGCGGTAACGAAGCATTAACGCTTGTCGATTACGTAATGACTTAAATATAATCTAACACATCAGCTTCAAAATTATGCACTATGATCATCCAAAACTGAGCTCGTGTGATCTTAAACAGCCGGACGCTATTTCGTGACAAAACGACAGTTTAGAGCGGGGGTTTCGGGGAGCTGCAGTCCCACCACTCAGGTTTAGACTTAGTATATGGCTCATATAGGGACCTTAGCTTAGGCCAGAGCTTAGGATTAGTATATCGAGAACAGCATGCAATCATTTCACTTCCGATCCTCAAAGTTACAGTGACTCAGAATCAGAGCAGTAAAACGAAAGTAGCAATTTTTAAGGCCGCATCTACTGTGAAAGTTCAACTGAATCGGTTCACTTGCAACATCGCTACAAACAGTAACAGCATAAAATTGGCTTATCTTAACCTGAAATTTGTTGCTTTTGGTACCGGTTCACCAACAGGCGCAATATATGTAAATATAGTTGCTGGGGACGAGAAGGTTTAAACGCACGCAATAGAAAAATTTGTCTAAAATATCTCAATCGGTTTCTGAATTAAAACAGTTACAGCAAAATTTCAAGAATTACATAGCAGGTAACGCAAATATTATAAACATTAGCTGTGTTATGTATTTTGTTAATTTTTATTAAATTATTCAAAATGTAATTTCCGGTTTGTAAGTTTCATAGTGCATACTAAATAATGTAAGGCCCTGTCACAATCAAGACATCAGTGGTACGTGACATCAACGCGTACCCACAACATAAAATAGTACGCGGGCATGTTCATCTTTGAGTTAAGGAATTAACAGGTTGAAACCGGCATTTTTCTAAACCATTGTCTTCAATTACCTAGGTAGAACCAACAGTAATGATGTGCTACTAAAATTTTTGGAAGGTCATTTGTTAGATATATCGAATCGACAAAGGCACACAGACTTGAGTATTATAATTATAAACGTTCATGTAAGGCAGTCCTGACTAACCTGCAAGTGAACCAGACACATCTCGAGCAATAGTGCAACATGATGTAGACGAGGCCGGAAATGGTTGATCACAGCGTAACATTTCTGCTGACATTTGAGCGTGTAACTCCAAGCTATTCCTACTACGAGGCGACTGCAATTTTTGTCTTGACGCGCGATGTCGATAAGAATCATTTGTTGTATCGCTATCCAGCGATAAACTGTCCGCGTCTACATCAAAATCAACACTAGGATTGTCAATGCTACCGTCTAGGCGCTTTGTGTTTTTTGCATTAGGCAAACAGACATACGCCGGATCTGACGGGCGATTAGTGTCTGGCTTGGGAAAATCTGATTTGCCGTGTTGTTTTTTCTTTGTTTTGCAGCTCGTATTACTCCATTGTAAAAGGCAAGTGCTTGGGGTGGCTTCCGTCGTTGCATCACCAATCTGCGACGAAGATGAACCGGCTGACAGCGACACTTCACACACGTCAACAGAAATTGACGGCAGTTGGGATCTTGAACACGATAAGTTATGGTGATTTGTATTTAGTCCACTACCAAGAAGAATTTCGTCAGAACTTCCATGGGGTCTGCTATAATTATCCGTCCCATAGCCAGACTGAAACTTTTCAGCAGTTATAGGAGATAAATTATGTGGTGACAGTTGTTGAAATATGTCGTCGCAAGTTGGATCAGAGCTAGCGCTCAGGATGCTTCCAGGTGTCAAAAGGCCATCATTCAAATTGCTGTCATCGACGCATGTGTTCGAGTGGTTTATTTCGTGGTTTGTCGCGGATTTCACTGACAAAATGATTCCATCGAACGGAAGCATCGGAATTGAAGTATTCGCAGATTTTGAATCCTTCCGGTCGACTGATTTACTGTGCGGTGTTCCTCGTTCTATGGGCTTTGCTGAACCCAAATGTGATGCAACTGTTCCTTCAGCTTCTTCTGTGCAACCATTTTGGTCCTTGTTATCGAACTGAGACCTCAAGACATCGTCAAAGCTGCGTGTTCGTGGAGTTTCGCTAGATACTAACAGAGGATCCCGAACTTCATCACGGGCGATAGGCTCTCCGCAATAAATACCCGCATCCTTAATGTCAAATGTTCGACGATTTAGCAGCGTAGACTGAGTAGCAACAGGAATTGTAGCTTCGGTAGCTGTGGAATTTGAAGTCTTTTTTCGTCGCCAAATTTGGGGGCTGGCTCGAAAGTATGACTGACGAAATTTTTGTTGATGGTTGGTCGTTTCCGACGGCGATGACGATGCACTGATTGGCCTAGCTGACAATGACCCCAAGGGATTGTTAACTGCTGAAATTTTCTCACTCGTTGCTGCATTAGTTCCGCTCAAATTTTCGAGACAAGTACTTGCAGTGTCTTTGCATAACACTCCATGTCTAGCCGATCGAATGCGAAAAAATTTTTTGCCACTACTACTACCAGTTGGCGACGAAGACTTTCGTTGCGATTTCTTGGTGCTTGCCGTAGAAGACGAATACTTTTTTACCGACACTGTTCTGGCAGACTGAGACATATTAATTATGAAGTTATGCACTGAATTTTTTACAATTTACATTCAATAATTACCAATCTATAAATAAGGAATAATGTTATGTGCATGTATTATGCTATATTACGCGGAGTTTACATTATAAAAAACCTCATGTAAAAGTTTTATCCACCTGTGTATCTCTGCCGCCATCCATTATATGGCATCTTTCATGATAGTATACATAGGTAGTGTAGCATCGGTAGTGTAAAGGTATGGTGTACACTTCACCATAACATTTCTCAAAAAAATAAGTGCTTTCAGATACGCCATTGTGTTATTTACACACCTTATATATTTGTGTATGATGACCTTGACACCATCAGTGAAACAGTTTGTAGATTTAGACTATATAGTTTAACTAGCGGTTTCCCAAACACCATCTGGTCTATGATATAGCATACTTATGTACTGCATAAAATTGGATTGTATGGTGTAGAAAATTGGCAGACAAAACTTTCAAAAAGGACTCTATTGTAACGGAAAAGCCGCAGTAAATTTATCTGTAAATTTTATATAATATACCATGCTTATAGCATTAATGTATAATAAATTATATTTACATACATACTCACAGGAGGTAGGGGAATTATTACCCCGGAGCATCGGACTTCCGGACTTCCCATGCCCTCAGCGCGAAGCGTCGACAACTCGCCCTGGCAGATATCCCAACCCTTTTCCACCCCTCGGCGGAGCTTCAGGTTCCGATACCATAGGCGTCGAAGACGCCACACTCCCTTTTCCCTTCCCGCCGACCGGCTGAACCCCTCATAAGGGAGGCCGAAAGTCATACATTATTTGTATATTATATATAACGGTAGTGGTACTACGCTAAGGAGACAAATTCCGGTGGGGAGGTCCGAGGCCTGGGGAGTAGGGGTGCGGACCCTCAGGATGGAGTAGGGCTGCCTGCAAGGGGGATCGACGCTTCGCACGAGGGGGTCCAACGCCGTATGGGGATCATTCGCCCCTCTCACACCTATGAGCTTGTATGTTTGTAGAACTAATATATAATATATAAGTATTATATATTAACCTCATCCAACATTCATATTAACTTTTTAAAATAATACGCAATCTAAAGGTCACCTGATTTAAGTAGTAAGTCTAACACAAAACGTCATTACAGTTTCACGTAACAAAATCTCGTTGTTAATAGAAAAACCTAAAGAGTACACGGTGGGAAATTTCAGCTTAAAGCATGTTCAATGTAAATCATTCAAAAATATCTAATAAACCAGCAACAACAATGCGCGCGTTTCACAGTCATGAGGAAATTTATTCGAACTTTCCTGTATCACATAATCTCCTTGGGCAAAAAACAAAGGTTGCCTTCGCTCTAAGATATCCACCTGAAACTGCGTAGGAGCTTGATCATACGGTAAACAGGCTTTCTGCGTCGGGACTGGTATACGGCTTGGGCTTCGCCAGCTGCGCCTATTAATACTACAAAAAGAGTGATCAGTGCCCGCATACAAAACTAAATTGGGATGATTTCATTACGTTTTAATATATAAGTATAGAGGAATTTATATACATATCATGTATCCATAGGTTAGCAAGAGCAAATTTTATTTAATAGACGACCACGTCATTATACCATATTTATTAACTTGAGGCCGTGCACGCCAAGCATCGCACCGCCCTCCCATTTCGCGCGCCGAACGCGGAAAATGTCATCATTTTTAAAAACTAAAAAAATTTAGGAAAAAATTGACTTAAATGAGGGAAAAATATGAGAAAATATCCTTGAGATTGGTGAAAATTCTTGGTTACTCTAGCCCCAACGCCGGCCACACTGCCCATCAACGGGAACCATCTGGTTCCTAAGCCGACAGGCCTTAGATACCCATGATATGTGGCTGCAGGCAATACTGACTGCTGTCTTTATAACAAGTTCCACGTTTCAAAACAAACTGTTCGTAAAAATCATATCGCGGCGTATGTTTGGTTGTCTTAAAAATATAAGAGCTCATGATAGCGCAGGTGGACATGCCGGTAACATGAAAATGACGTCTGCGGTGTTGTGAATTTAATTATATTTACACAAAAAAGATGTCTTCTTACTGGCTAATGTTATGGTTAGCCTTAATAATGTTATGATTAGCCTAAATGAATATTTTAAAAACGTCTGTCAGTTTGCTAAACATATAAAAGACAGTTATGAGATTAGGAAATATAAATTTACTTTTCTGCGCCCGACATTAATTAAAATATCACGAGAAATATCGCTTAATTTCGATTGTTATTCCTCAGATTTTGGTGTTTTAACGTAACTATTCGATATCTAATATATACGTTGATTAAATTTTCACCAGAACTAAAGTCTGCGTTTCCTTGTTAACAAATAGGTTTTTGATACAATTTGAAATTTGTGGTTCATACATGCTCATAGTAGTGAGTTACTCCCCCGAGGCTCCAAGCCCGTTCCTGATGACTCAGCCACTTTCACCATCCTGACGGCTCAGCAGGCGCCGCACACATACACACCAAAGGTGCCATGCCCCCCTCGATACTACAAAGCGAATCTCTTGATGATAAGTTTTGCTGCGTCAAATTACAATGATGAATGATTTAATAAATGCTTTTGTTTATCAGTAGTTGTGCTTTAGTTTATCGGTAGTCTATGCTTCTGTTGTTTAGTACTGCTAAACGTAACCCACAAAACACATCATCCTTAGGGTGCACTTATGTTATGGCCCGCTCCTGGTTTTAGAAAATATCTCGTAAAAAATGCGCTCTTAAAACACAAACTTGACAACTATAATCATTTTATAAGAGGCTAAAGGGGGTGCCAATTTAAAAAAAACATACTACGACTATTTTAAGTACTAAGCAGTAACATAATTTTCTTATTAAACTGTTTTGACATGGCAAAAAAGGTTTGTAACGAAATCAGTTTCAGTGCACTAACGCACAAGGTTATATATTCGTTAGTTTTGTCTAGACTTGGAAGCCGGAGACAAGAACATAACAGCAATTAAGTTGTCCCTTTATTAAAGATATATGATACATATGAAACGGTTATTTAAATATATATTATAGCGTATAAAAAATCAATCTATGCTCTTGAAATCAAGGTTTGGAAACCTTCGAATAGCTCAGTCATAGTATAGCTGAATTTGAAAATCCGTACACAACAGCTGCACCTAGCAAATGGTTTTGTTTCGAATGCGGCTTATAGCTAATTAAATATATACATTCTGTGGAGAGAAGAACTTTGGACTCTGTGTTTTACTTAGACAGTTTTCGTCAATCTATCCTAACTTTTGAAACTCATAGAGTTATGAACTGGCAACGTTTCTAAAATAGTCCATCTCAAATGTTAACATGGAGTCTATGGCACTACAAACCTTATCGTTCACAAAGGAGATGTGCATACGGGTCCAGCCAGGAATTAAAGGTTTTTGTAATCAAACCGGTCTGCGCTCTTAAGTATCTCTGATTTAGAATTTGACTTAATCGAACCATTCTTTTCTAAGTCAGAAAAAATGAACCAAATTTTAACTTAGCGTGCTATAAAATTGTTTGACTCAACTAGTAATTCAAGTATTATTTAGTATGAGTAAGCTATGTTTAACTTGGCGATTAAATAAGCGAACTTTTACCCAGTAAGTAATGATACGAGTAGTAGGAAAAATAGCGGTTCTGGGCCACTTGATTAATGACCTGTCAAATTTTCAGGGGAAATAATGATTAATGACCCTGGGTCACGTGACCTGTCAAAAATGACCTGCAAAATGATTAATTACATATACAAGTATACGTAATACATGCTACCCTTATTATAATATATACATACACATATATACGTAATACATATAATAATAGTCCCCCTCCGCCCACGCAATAAATAATATATACATACACATGTATACGTAATACATACATATGATGGTCCCCTCCACACAGGCATTCATTATAATTAATGACTCATCACTTTGGAATGTTCTAGAAGCTTCCATTGGCACAATTCCAAAAATTCAACCAATTAGCGTCAGCAGAGAATACATGAAAAGGGTATAAAAGGCTGTGTAATTTCAAAAATTTCAATCAGTTTGATATGGCTTTCATTTCTGAACTGCTTGGTTTTATGCTCTCGTTGCTTTCAAGACCACTTCGTGGTTTTTTGGAGAGCTATCAAATTACATCACGTCGTCCTGTAGTGGACCCTGCTGTTTTCCTTAATCATAGCAGACGACAGCTGGAGGATGCAATCAAAGAACGACTTTCTACATGGAATGGACTCAAGGCGTATGTAGGAATGAAGGTTACGTTCGAGAAGGATATGGATCCTGATACGACAATCAGCGCAACCTTCTCTGGCAAATTACAACGGATACTCAATTTTTCAACCGTCAATCAACATACATCAATGATTTTTGACGACATTTTAAAGAACATTGACACGTTTGTTCAACGTGGATCTGGCTGGATAGTCAAACAAGTGGAACATTTGGATTTACATCTGGCTCGATACGTTGGACTAAGAGGGGCTACGTACAAGCCTCTCCCAAAAACAGTTCAGTCGAAAAAGGCGATAATCAATGTTCAAAACACTGATAATAGATGTTTTCAATGGGCAATATTGTCAGCTCTGTACCCGGTTCCAATCAATGAACACCCTACTCGTCAATCTAAATATGAACAATATGTTGATAATCCTAAGTTTGACGGCATCAACTTCCCAGTACAAGTCAGCGACATCAACAAATTTGAAAAGCTCAACAATATTGGTGTCAGCGTGATATCGTGCGACGATGGCAAACTAGTTCCTCTTCGGATATACGAGGGACCCTATGAACGAGTGGTTAATCTGCTGTTATACAAAGGACATTATTGCTGGATCAAGGATTTGGATCGGTTGCTCCATAGCCAACGAGGATATCAACACAAAAAGTATTTTTGTCAACGATGTCTACTCCCTCAATATTCGCAAGCAAAGCTGGATCTCCATACAGAAATGTGTAAAAATAACGAATATACTCGAATAACATTCCCCAAAGACGACATTCTTCAATTCCGAAACACCCATAAAATGCTTCGAGCTCCGTACACCATCTATGCTGATTTTGAAACGCTACTTCTCCCCATCGATTCTTGTCAACCATGTCCATCAACTTCATACACCGAAGCTTATCAAAAACATCAAGTGTGTGGATATGGGATGATTGACATTTTGCAATGTTGTGGAGACGATACAAAGGAAATGGGGAAACCTGTGGTATATCGCGGTAAAGACTGTGTCAAAAACTTTTTACTCAATGTAATTGAATTGGGTATCAAGTACCAAGAGCGTGTCAATAATCAAATACCGCTGCAGATGACTAAAGACGACTGGTATCAATACCATTACACTAAAGACTGTTTCATTTGTGACAAACAACTACTTTACGATCGTGTCAGAGACCACTGTCATCTTTGTGGTCGATTCCGCGGTGCAGTCCACAATGAATGCAACATTAGCTACAAGATAAACCGGGATGTCAATATATTTTTCCACAACTTGCGAAAGTATGATGGTCATCTAATCATGCAAGAGATTGGTAAATTAACCAATCAACTCAAAATGGAGCTCGATTGTATACCCAAAGGTGCTGAGGATTATCTGTCCTTTAGCATCAAACTTCAACATCAAATTGTGGAACAACAACAACGATCTGCAACATATGACCCCAATGGATACCTCGCTCATCTCTTTGCTATACACGACTCAATGCAACCAAATATTCAACCTCATCTAGAAATTGACGAAGACGAACTGTCTGATGTGATTTCTCTTGATCAACTAGGTGAGGGCGAAGATAGCGATATAGAGGATAACGAACTTTTGGATAATATTGCGGCTGAAGATACCAAGGCAGCGGAAGAGAGTCCAAAACCTAAAAAATATACTTGGTCTCTCAAATTTAAAGACAGTTTTCAATTTCTATCGTCTTCCCTTCAAGCGTTGGTGGACAATTTAAAGAAGGATGGTAAATTTCCGGCAATGACGGAGGAGTTTGGCGACAATACAGAACTATTATTACGAAAGGGGCTGTACCCCTATGATTATATGGACCATTGGGAACGCTTTGATGATACGCAGCTACCTTCTATGGATGCGTTCTACAATAAACTAAATGAACCAAGTATAACTAAAGATAATTATAAACATGCATAAAAAATTTGGAATGAACTGAATTTAGAGAACATCGAAAAATACCATGATCGCTATGTGAAGATTGATGCTTTATTACTATGTGATGTATTTGAAAGTTTTAGAAATTTTGCTATTGATAATTATAAGTTGGACCCGGTACATTATATAACACTCCCAAGTTTTGGATGGGATGCTTGTTTAAAGTTGACAGGCGTGCGGTTACAATTGTTGAAAGACTCTAATATGTACATGTTTTTTGAACATGGCATACGAGGAGGCATTTCAATGATTTCACACCGATATGCCAAAGCCAACAACAAGTATCTTGAAAATTATGACCCAACTAAGGAGTCAAACTATATAATGTACTTGGATGCGAATAATTTATATGGATGGACTATGGTTCAGAAGTTACCCGTAGATGGATTCAAGTGGGTAGAAGAGAGTCATCTGTCAAAGATAAATTGGGAAAACGATGAGGATATTGGTTATGTGCTTGAAGTTGATCTGGAATACCCAGATTATTTACACACCTTACACAGTGATTACCCTCTTGCTCCGGAATCTATGAAAATTGAAGACTCAATGTTGTCCCCGTATTGCCTCCAAGTAAAGGAGGATTTCCGAATGAAATATACCCCAATTAGAAAACTTGTCCCTAATTTGAACAACAAGGCTAAATATATCGTACATGCTAGGAATCTGAAACTGTATACCGAATTGGGTCTCAAGGTAACTAAAATTCATAGGGCAATTCAGTTTAACCAGCGGGATTGGATGAAACCCTACATTTTGTTTAATACCGAAAAACGCAAACAGGCAAAGAGTGATTTTGAAAAGGATTTATTTAAACTGCTAAATAACGCAGTCTTTGGAAAAACTATGGAAAATGTACGGGCCTATAAGGACATTAAACTTATAAATTGTCCGAAAAAGTTTCAAAAGTTGGTATCGAACCCTCGTTACAGTGGCAGTACAATCTTTGATGAAAATTTAGTGGCGGTTTCAATGAAGAAACCTAGTGTTTGTTTATGCAAACCAATTTACGTGGGTTTTACTGTTCTTGAGCTTTCCAAAATGTTAATGTACGATTTCCACTACAAATATATCAAGAGCAGATATGATTGTCATCTGCTATTTACCGATACCGACAGTCTCTGCTATGATATATACACAGAGGATATCTACGGTGACATGAAGGAGGACATAGAATATTTTGACACCAGTGACTATTCACCCGACCACTTTTTACATTCAACCAAAAACAAAAAAGTTTTGGGTAAAATGAAAGATGAAACTGCTGGGATTCCTATTGAAGAGTTTTGCGGATTGAAACCAAAAATGTACTCGTTAAAATGTGGAGGTGTTGAGAAAAAGAGAGCAAAGGGCGTCAAAAAACAAACACTCAAAAAAGCTATACATATGGATGATTACATCCAGACTCTAAGAAATACCACTAGACTAAGACATTTAATGAAAAAGATTTCAAACAATAAACATCAACTGTATACGGTTGAGCAGAATAAGATTAGTTTGAGTGCTTATGACGATAAGCGATATATTTTACTAGATGGGGTAACTTCTATTCCATACGGACATTGTGATATTATGGATTGTTCTGATTGATATTTATACTTTGTATGTTTTGATATATGTATTTTATTGTATTTATAATAAAATTTAAAAAATTAGCATGAAATACATGAAAAGGATGCACATACTATATTTTACAAGTTAATATGGCTAAGAAATCTGTTTCGTTTTCTGAATTTGTGGAACAAGAACCCGAAATATATCAGAAGAAGCAAAATTTCTGTGGTAAAAGAATTGATTTGAAAAAAGTGATTGCAATAGTCGTTACCCTGCTTACAACAATCGCAATAGAGACTGGTTTTCTGGTTAACAAGCATGAAAAGAAATCCTGTGTTGAAGGAATATCACTCAATGGACCGTTATGTTTCGAAGATTGGACAAAGCCTCGAATTGAATCTTGGTTTCCAGCTCGTGGTTACAACATTCATTGGGTCAATCGAGCAAGTGATAATCTACAATTTGAGATAATACTTCACCCTCCTCGTTCCATCAAACTGTGGAGTGAAAAAGTCGTCTATCTATTTGATGTATCTGAACATCTATTTCGAAGGTTTGTGGTACCGTATAAGAATCTCCTCGTGCTGATTCAAACAGACGATACATACAAGGGATTTTATTTAACAAATTGCAATCTGGAATACTCCTTCATCGCGAAATTGTCAACCTTCAATCTGCAACGGGTCTTTGAAAAACGACTGTTTAGAGTAAACATTAGAAATGCTGACCTATTCCTATCACGCGCAAACGAAACATTTGGAGTATGAAAACAGCAGTACGTCGTGGTTTGTTGTGACAGAAGAATCGAGACAATGGGTGATTGAAAAATGTTTGACTGAATTTGATTATATAAAGTATATTGGAAACAATGAATATATAATGGAGAAACAATTTGATGATATTGTTGGTGTGGTAATGCCCTGTGGTATGTTAACATGTACAGTGAGGATTGTATATGATATTTATAAAGATAAGATTGTAACCAGTTACCCAATAAACATGAAAAGATAATAGCATCTTGTATATATTAATCATGAAGCTGGAAGATTTATATTACAACTTGAAAAGCCCTGCCGCGTTTTCAGGGATAAACAAACTATTGCAACATGCTGAAAAATATGGTTATTCCAAGCAGCAAGTTAAAGAGTGGCTACAAGGTCAGGATACATATACACTTCATAAACCCAAACGGAAGAGGTTTCGAAGGGTTAAAACAATAACAAAGGGTCTCAATGATTTATGGCAAGCTGATCTTGCAGATATGACTCGATTGTCTAGGTATAATGATGGCAACAAATATCTACTAGTGGTTATAGATGTGCTGTCTAAATTTGTCAGAGTTGCCCCCTTAAAGTCTAAAAACTCAAAATTAGTTTGTGAAGCATTGGAAACCATGTTTCGCATTACCCGTCCAAATCATATTTTCTCCGATCGTGGAACTGAATTTACAAATATCACCTTCAGAAACCTTTGTCAACAGTATGGAATAATTTGCTACACTGCTCAGAATGTCGAAACCAAGGCTGCAGTTGCAGAGAGGTGTATCCGTACTTTGAAATCCAAAATATACCGATACCTTACCAAACACAATACCTATCGATATATCGACATTTTACAAGACATTGTTGATAACTACAACCATACAAAGAATCGTTATGGTTTCCGTCCGGTAGATGTAACTGTTGAAAATGAATCTGATATTTTAAACATTTTGTACCCTCCACGAGGACATAGAAACATTTTATACAAGTTTAAGCTCAACGATGCTGTAAGAGTTGCAAGTGCTCAATTTATCTTCGATAAGGGGTACAAACCCCAATGGTCTCAAGAAGTATTTTATATTACAAGACGAATAACTTCAGATCCACCGCGTTACAAAATTAGTGATTACGGAAAAGAAGATATCTTGGGAACATGGTACGAGCAGGAACTTCAAAAGGTACGTGTAGGAGATACATTTAAGATTGAGAAAATATTGCGAAAACGTAGAATGAAAGATGGTACTCGTCAATATTTAGTAAAATGGCTTGGATATCCTGAAAAATTCAACAGCTGGGTGGGTGAACAAGACATGAAAAGAGTATGACCCACTTATCAATTTTAAAAATGGAGTCAATACCGTTAGAAGTACCGTTTACCTGTATTGTGTCAGGCGCAACAGGAGTAGGGAAAACTCATCTTGTGGCTCAACTGTTGCGTAAAAATCTATTTGATAAGCAATTTGAAAAGGTTGTTTGGTGTTATGGAATGATGCAACCTATGTATCATCAATTGTCAGAGGAAATGGATCATTTAACGTTTGAAGAAGGATTCCCCACCGTGGTTGAAAGGAATGAAGGACAAACACTCTACATTCTTGATGATTTAATGGAGTACTCAAATGACAAAACATTGGCAAATATGTTTACCCGAATGCGACATGCAAATATTAGTACTATATTTATAGTGCAAAACTTTTATCATTCTGGAAAGTACATGACAGAAATTTCCAGAAACGCTCAGTACTTATTTCTATTTCCAAACCCACGTTCGAAATCAATGATTGCAACATTAGGAAGACAAATGTGGCCTCATAAGCCCAACTTTTTATCTACAGCGTTTGAAATGGCAACCAATGAGAAGCCATACAGCTATCTGATGATCGATCTGAAACCTAATACACCTGAGGATTTACGTGTTAGGGAAAATATTTTTGATCAAACTGCAGTATACAAACCTACATGAAAAGACACGTTATCTTGATATCTATAAAAGATATGGAACGTCATTCCGCAACAATATCTCTGGCCTGTGCCTTGGTTAAAACTGACAAGAAATGTGTTAAAAGTTTTATGAAGTCTGCCCCTGTATCCATAATCAAGTCTTTGAGCGAAATTTGTTATAATATTTTATATGGCAACATTCCTCTTACTGAGCAACAGATTAAGCTGCTACGCAAACAACGTTCTACAATTTACAAACTATCATCTCTGAAGTTGTCTGATAACATGAAAAGACAACATGTTACAATGGATCTTTTAAAAACATTGATTGCAGTATGGCCAAACGATATCTGTTAGTGTCTCCCAGCTGGTTAGAGAAACAAACTCAAACTAATGGAGAACCAGTGAAAGTAAGCGTAGATACACTTGAGGACAAGCCAAAGGAAGATATTTCAAGTCTATTTTCCAAGCGCCTACAGTCCAAGGTCAAACTCCTTTCCAGTCATTTGAAACCCATAAAGCAAGATGCAAACAATCGTGTTGAGTATTCTGACGGATCTGTAGGATCAACCCTATACGATATATTAAGGTATTTGGTAACTGATAGCGGAAAATTTTCAGCTCCTCGTCCAATAGACATTGACCAATTTCGAACAGAGTATATGAAAGGTGTACCGAATGGAGCTTTAGGGAGAGGTAAAGAAGTACATGAAAAGAAAAGTATCGAGTGGAAACGTTTATATTGAACAATATGTCAACATCAACTACGTTTAAGATTTGTGAATCGAAAGACGGTCGAGCCTTGGCGCTATTTGCTACAGGCTACTGTCCGTTGAGCAGCGTACATGTCGCTGACTTCAAGGTGGACGATATGACATATAGTAGTATTCAGCAATATTATGAATCGGAAAAGGCGAATTACTTCAACTGCTATGAAGCAAGATATGAAATATTGATGGAGCGTTCTCCAAAGAAGATAATAAATATTGGGGAAAATTTAAAATTTTTCGACCAACCAGAATGGGACAAGGTCAGGTATGACGTCGTACTTAAAGCAATGGAGGCTAAAGCCAATCAACATAACCCCACTTACGACCTGTTGATGTCTACAAAAAATGCTGTGATTGCAGAGGCAAGCAAATTTGGCAACGGTATTGGGCTATATATAGAAGACGCAAACGTCAACGACATCAGTCTTTGGACTAAAGACAACTGGTACGGTCGTCTTTGGATGTCAATTCGCTATGGACTTCAAAATAACCAACTTAGTGGTAAAGACCACAACCAGTAATAACATTAGCTTGCTACAACTCAGCAGTGTTCTAGAGCGATTACGATACAACCCACGACGGTTTCGTGCTGGAACTTTAAAGTTGTCAAGCGGAAGTGTTATGGTATGGCCAAATGGCAAACTGGTATTTATGGGATATAAGTCGATGGATGATATGCGTTTGGATGCGAAGAATTTGAAGAAAATTTTGAAAAATTTTGGATACTGGACTGATGAATTTGAATTTGAAATTTGTTCTGTAACTGGTGTGTGTAAATGTAATGCTGCTATTGATTTAAATGTATTGTATGAAAAGCTGAGAGACCATTACACTATAACATACCTACCGGAATTATTTCCAAGTTTGAATTTTAGACATAAAAGCGGGACATTGTCCGTCTTTAGAACAGGGAAAATTGTAATAACGGGTGTAAAGTCTCTTGGTGATATGTATGATATTGTATATGATGTAGATAGCTTAATTTTGAAATAAAGAAAAAATAAAAAAAACAACAGCACTACATGAAAAGACTATAATGCTATTTATA
>JASANE010029093.1:0-19148 GCA_030248225.1 Trileptium ribeirensis | reverse complement strand
ATCGCTCTCCATTGCTGCCTATGATTAAGAGTTTTGTGTGAGTGCGCCTCGGAAAAGTTTGCGGTACGTTAAATCTTTAAACGTGATAACATCAAATAATCATTCTCGGAGTCTATCTTCTTTACTAAACCGGATTTGAGCTCATCTATGACAAAATACAGAAAAAGTCGGCGGTATCATGGTTATCTTATATTATTAATAAGTATTGATGGTATATTGTAGACGATATTGTAGCGGGGCATCACGCAATTTGTACCTGAAAAACTTCTATTTGATTGGTAATGCATAACATAAATGCTGAGTAATAGCATATTTTGATTAATAAATGTTCTGTGATAATCTATTATAGGCTCGTGAATCCGGTCGAATTCATCAATATTCGCTTCCAAATGTTGAGCTGCAAAAACAGTATCGGGTGCAAATTAGCCCAATGAAAATGGCACTGAATTGTACAAATACGTAAGTCCCGTCGGAATGTGCAAGTCTTAAGCTCGGGTATTGTATTAGATTTATACTGAAATAAATTGTTAAGGTTATGGTTAAGATTAGTAATAAGAGTAGAAAAAACGGCAAACAAATAATATGAAATGGTTCTTGCCTGACTTGTTAACTTAAATTTGTTCATACAAGAATGGCCACTAGCTTGAGCCTGCGCTAGGGTATGATGTTACACAAGCTAGATTGATGAGGTTTTGAAAAATTAAACTACAGGAGCAACACAAACACAATGATAGGTTCAGAGCTAGAGTCCACTGCGCGTTGGTTCCAAAATTTGCTGAAATCCATCATCCAGTGATCATTTATGGATAATATATGGATATATAGAAAAGAATTTTTGTACAGCAGACCGCCATTTCGACAAAATCCGACGCTAAATTTGCTGTGCTAGTTCTGTTTCATTACTTTTAACTAACAGGCTCTGTTGGGCAGAATATAATCACACTTGATAGCATGAGTCGAGCAGTTTGAGTTTATATTTCAAATAATACAAAAATTAGCAGATGTTCATAATGTTTTTGTTACACGAAATTTATCATTTCGAATGTGTTTTATCGCGTGATATTTAACAAATTTACTGTTATGTAATCGGACGCTGCCGGTACTACATTCGATGATACTAATTTCTATGCCGAAATACGAACTATTGTGTATATTGCAAAATATTACACTAGCTATTACAACATATGTATACCAAAATGGTTCATTATTCAGCAGCAAGTGTTTTAGGAGATCAGTTGAAAAAATCGTTTACCGAAATCAAATGATACCAGTTACAATAATTTCTACTAGCTATGTGCTCAAGCTCAAATTTTCTGAGGCCTAAATATTACGACGATGCAGAGTTGCATGAACAGATGATAGATTTTAATAGTATACGCGAAAATGGTTCATTATTCAGCAGCAAGTGCTTTAGGAGATCAGTTGAAAAAAATCTTTTACCGAAATCAAATGATTTTGTTTACAATTTTCTGAGGCCTAAGTATTGCGACGATGTAGAGTTGCATGAACAGATGATAGATTTTAATAGTATGCTCGAAAATGGTTCATTATTCAGCGTAAGTGCTCTAGGAGATCGTTGAAAAAAATCTTTTACAAAAATGATGATACATTTCTATAATTTCTACTAGCTATGTGCTCAAGAAATTCCGGGCCTAACATTACGACGACGTATAGTTGCTTATGAAGCAGATGATAAATTTTAAGTATACTTGAAAATTGTTCACTATAGCAGCAAGTGCTTTAGGAGATTAGTTGAAAAAATCTTTTACCGAAATCAAATAATACCAGTTACAATAAATTTCTACTAGCTATGTGCTCTATATCAAATTTTCTGAGGCCTAAATATTGCGACGATGTAGAGTTGCATGAACAGATGATAGATTTTAAATAGTATGCTCGAAATTGGTTCATTATCCAGCAGCAAGTGCTTTAGGAGATCAGTTGAAAAAATCTTTTACCGAAATCAAATGAAACCAGTTACAATAATTTCTACTAGCTATGTGCTCAAGCTCAAATTTTCTGAGGCCTAAATATTACGACGATGCAGAGCTGCATGAACAGATGATAGATTTTAATAGTATACTCGAAAATTGTTCATTATTCAGCAGCAAGTGCTTTAGGAGATCAGTTGAAAAAATCTTTTACCAAAATCAAATAATACCAGTTACAATAATTTCTACTAGCTATGTGTCTCAATCTCAAATTTTCTGAGGCCTAAATATTGCGACTATGTAGAGTTGAATACTTAAGATGATAGATTTTAATAGTATGCTCGAAAATGGTTCATTATTCAGCAGCAAGTGCTTTAGGAGATCAGTTGAAAAAATCTTCTACCGAAATCAAATGAAACCAGTTACAATAATTTCTACTAGCTATGTGCTCAATCTCAAAATTTCCTAGGCCTAAATATTACGACGATGTAGAGTTGCATGAACAGATGATAGATTTTAATAGTATACTCGAAATGGCTCATTATTCAGCAGCAAGTGCTTTAGGAGATCAGTTGAAAAAATCTTTTACCGTCTCAAATGATACCAGTTACAATAATTTCTACTAGCTATGTGCTCAAGCTCAAATTTTCTGAGGCCTAAATATTGCGACGATGCAGAGTTGCATGAACAGATGATAGATTTTAGTAGTATGCTCGAAAATGGTTCATTATTCAGCAGCAAGTGCTTTAGGAGATCAGTTGAAAAAATCATTTACCGAAATCAAATGATACAAGTTACAATAATTTTTGATGGAGTGATGGGTCAAGCTCAAATTTTCTGAGGCCTAAATATTGCGACTACGGTAAGTTGCATGAACAGATGATAGATTTTAGTAGTATGCTCGAAAATGGTTCATTATTCAGCAGCAAGTGCTTTAGGAGATCAAGTTGAAAAAATCATTTACCGAAATCAAATGATACCAGTTACAATAATTTCTACTAACTATGTGCTCAAGCTCAAATTTTCTTGGAGGCCTAAATATTGCGACGATGCAGAGTTGCATGAACAGATCAGAAGATTTTAGTAGGATGCTCGAAAATGGTTCATTATTCAGCAGTAAGTGCTTTAGGAGATCAGTTGAAAAAAATCTTTTACCGAAATCAAATGATACCAGTTACAATAATTTCTACTGAGCTATGTGCTCAAGCTCAAATTTTCTGAGGCCTAAATATTGCGACGATGAAGAGGTTTACGTAGTTTGAGATTTCAATGTTGTTATTTTCCCGCCTTTTTAAACTGTTCAAAATATGGGGTGTTTGAGCTACCGTAGTAGACAGTATATTGTTGCCGAGGATATCACCATTTATTTTTGCATAGTGCCCGCCGAATAACTTACACCATAGGTGTCGGTGGGGGAGATGGGAATAACCCCCTACGGGTCGGACCCTGCTCAAGCCATAGTTACTCCGGCTCCTCCTGAAGAGCCCGAACCCCACCCCGCCCCCTATCCGCAACCTGTGCCGAAGGCTTGCGCAATATTGTAGCAACAATAAGAAAAATCAGCGCAAAATCGGCAAAAATTGGGGTTAAATTATCAAAAATTGGGGTATAAAACTGGCAAAAATGTCGAAGAGGGGTCTACCTCACCCCTAACCCATCCAGAAGATTTCTTCCTGGACGACCTCCTAACCGCCAACAACATACACTGCTATGAAGACAGACCTTTGATACCTATGCTTTACACTGTGGTCATGATTACACGAGGACAAATCTTCCACATTACAGGTATTTTAAAAATACGCACCGCATTAGATTTTATATCAAATTGACAAGTAGAAAACTTACATATAGAACTAGACTGAAACTGTTGTATTAATATCCGTCACATAACGCAAAAATTGTAGGATTTTTTGCATTACATGTGTAGGCCAGAAATTGAGCAAAAAATAAAATATTTTACTGACCAATAAACGGAAATAGCAGTCTAAATGTAAATAAACAGAAGAGAATAGATTTAAAATTATATTCGAAATAAATTCAATGAACTGATCAGGGATTTGCTTGGTTTTTTTCCATTGCACCCAGCCCTAATTTGCTTAATTTTGAAGGTACAGAGCTGATTTTGGTACCAATCGATTCAGCTGGTTTATAAAATACTCATTTTACCCATATCCCTGAAAAATATTTTTTTCTATTTTTTGAGGTCCCAATGGGTACTTCGGGATCCCAAAAATTTTTTTCTTCACAATATGGTCATATTTGGTACCGTTCGACTCGGCTTGATGAGAGAAATCTCTTGGTGTGCAGTATATTGAAATATACGCTACCGTTAGAAAGTTATTTGGGCCCAAATAACCCTGAGGGCGGTACGTTATAACGGTAGAAAAAGGAACAGCTTAGAGCGTGGGGTTGGGGGGGCGGCAGCCCCCGGCTTAGGCTTAGGCTTAGTGTATGGCTCGTATAAGGACCTTAGCTAAGGCTAAAAGTAAGGCTTAGGCGTAATATATCGAGAAAGGCATGGACTGCGTTTTATTTTCGATCCTCCGGGTTTTTTGAGCCCTCATAACTTTCTATGGGTGGTGTAGATTTCAGTATACTACACACCAGTAGATTTCTCTCATCGAGCCGAGTCGAATGATATCAAACAAGGCCAAATTCCGAAGAAAAAAATTTTAGGTTTCCATTGGGACGTCAAAATGTCGAAAAAAATTTTCAGGGATATGGGTTAAACGAGTATTTTCAGAACCGCCTCATTGAGCTGAATCGAATTGGTACCAAAATCAGCTCTGTATCTTCAAAATTGACCAAATTCGGGCTGGGGAGGATGATGGAAAGAACCATTTGCTTCGTTAATTAGGGAAATTAGAGAAATTCTGTTCCCTAATGTATTATCATTTAAAGTTGGATTATACAGTGTTCGCGAACAAATTTAATGCAAAAGTGGCATCCCAATCAAATCGATAAATTTTCGTTCTCAAACATTCGGGTAGTTTTACTTCAATTTTCGCTTACACAAAATAGATAGATTTCAATCGCGAGGGCTGTGTTCGCGAATTTCAATTGACCAAAAAGCGTTCCGTAACAAATTTTATCCAAAAATACAAAATAGGATGGTTGCCGAGGTCATTTTAAGCTTAGTCGCGCAATAGTCAAGTTGGACTCTAGATGGCAAAATCATAGCATCCAGCGCACTAGAAAACCTAATATGCACTCATTGTAACGTAAAAAACAAGCATTAGCACGGCGAAATTCGAAAAATCGCTAATTTTGGCAAAGTGTCGATGAACTATATTCGGGCTCACAACAGCCCAGGGAGTGGTCTCACAAAAAAACTCATTCAGAAAAATTGTAAATCTGGATGAGTTGAGTCTGCGTGGTGTCATTTTTCGATACTAACCCTGTGAGGCGAGATATGGACTACGCAAACTGGTACCCGCATGGCTAAATTTGGCAAAGAACCCTTAAAACCTGTTTTTTGACATTTTGAACATGGAAGATGGGGTCGGATTTGTTCGCGTTCAGTTAAACGTCAAATCGCCGTCAATTTTGCTATCGGACAAAAAATTGTTGAAGACAGTCCAACCGAAAATGAGTTATGAATGACACCGACAGATAAAAAAGAAAGTTTCACAATTTTTCGCTAGCGCGTTCAGTGAAAACTGCACTCGTTCCACTCGCCCCGTCTCAATTATATATCAAGGGGCTAAACACAGTCAATGGTGAAAAAATTAGATAAATATGGCTATCTATCCCTGAGCTTTAACCGTTGGTTCGATCCGTCTCTCCATTGAAGAAGCAGCATGATCGAACTTGCAGCATAATAATTTGTTTAGTAACAAAATATAAATCTGAAATTTGTGTAGGTGATTTTTGAAACACGGTGTTTGCCTCATACAGAGGACGCTTAAAAGCTCAATGTATATAGAAACGTTTAAAGATGCTCATGCGGCATTGCGGCTATAAATTGCAAATGACGAGATACTGCATAAACAATAATGTTTGCTTTTAACTCTTGGACAAATCTGACAAATGACCACGATAAGCATTTTCATTGCAGGGAAAGGGATGTCCAATTGTCTTCTCCTGCGGCACTCACTTAAAATTCAACATGCTGCATGCACACAATGCGAAGAACTAGATTTGATACATTACAAATATAGAGCGTATACCTTTAATATAGTCGTCACATAATCGCGCATAAGCCGCTCTTTTTAAGGATATAACGTCACGCCCATCGGGTTGACTTGGATTAAAGCGTGCCTAAAGATGGTCCAAAAGACGCCTCAAAGTGAAAAACTGTCATGGTATGTTGCCGAAGCACTATTCGTATTTTTCTAATAACATAGGATGCAGCGTGCTCCTCGACGCAACTCGCTGTCGCAACAGAATATTGTTTGTTAAATGGCATCTATTAGTGCATCATCTTGTCCCCGTCACAGTAAAACTTTCATTTAATGTAGGACAATCCTTACAATAATAAGCAACACGTCAGATGCACATATACTGCATATCGGATCCATTGTTTTCTGAAAATAATAATGGAAATTATTAATAAGACGGAGAAAATCAGTAAGATTTAGTGAACTTATAATATTTCATTAGCTCAAAACATTGTTACAGCAGTATTTTCAAAATTAAATTCATCTACTGAACGGAAATAAAATGACATGATTTAAGTAAGGTACAAAACATGTTTAGCATAAGATTTATTGTTATTAGAACATAACATAAACTGGTATAAAACATTGCAGCACGAACCAAGGACCAGTCCGTTATAAATCAAAACTCAAACCACATAGCCCCTGGTTACGTTGTTCAAATTATTGTATATCTTGTCTCAGATTTGTCTAAGTTTCACGAAATAGATATTTTCAGTACAACACCAAATGTGGATATGAATTTAAAAATTGAATTTATGGAAATGAATATTTCTAGAGCAGGCAAAGCAATGCCCAGGAGCGTACACAAGTATGAGCGTACAGAAGTATAAGAATTGAATAAAACCAGATCACAAATTGCAGTTTGGAACACATTTTATGCTTACAATATTGTTGGCACATTTTATCCTACAATAACTTAATTAGTATTTTACTGATACACAATCTAAGTTGCGGTCGATTGCGCGATCGTTGAAAAATGCAGCATAAACACAGCTCAACTGTTGCAATGTGCTGCTACTATATATTATTGCGTCGTTTGTAATGTTTTGACCATAAATACACAGGATTTTTCCATATTAATATTTAATATTTCAACATAACATAAATATAAAGACTAGTCTTTACGTTGCAGAAAAACCTTTTGCTGAAATCCAAAGATTTATTGTGGGTTTTGGTGAACTTTTACGATTAAAACAACTTACACTTGATATTTTGCAATTTACTACCCTACAGACAGATAGTTAACAAATATGATTCTTTGATAGAGTTAATTTAGCATATGCACTGATGTTTTGTAGAACCTTTAAGACCTATCTTTGAAGCACGTAGATACTATTATGTCATGCCATTGTACATGCGCATCTGAAACAATTTATAGCACGAAAGACAAATTATTGTGCTAGAAGCATGAAATAAGCAACGAAATGAAATCTGACCACTCACCCATTCACCGACGTTTCAATTAACAGCCACTTACTCCAGTGGGAAAGTGTGCAACTCAAAAGTGGCCGGCCCACTCCAAAGTTGGGCTGCACTCAAAAGTGGGGGAGTACTCATATGTGGGGGCGTACTCGAAAAAGGAGCGCACTCAAAATTAGGACACACACAAAAGTTTCGACTGCTCCTCATGGGCGTAAAAACCGTGGGGGGGTGGTGATCAGGGAACGGGTCCGTCAGGTACGGCAAGGCGGCGGCCATGCATATGGCCTCCTAAAATATGACTAGTCTCTCAATCATTCATGTATATTTAGAAATATGATTGGCGCCCTCGCCCCCAATAAATTTGCCATGTTGGTTAATTATGCATATATGCATATAGAAATATGTCAAATATATGGCTGGGGGACTGCCACGTGGTTGGAACCGCCAGAAATATGGCAAGTTGGGCAATCATGTATGTACATTTCAGAACATGTCTGGCATCCGCACAGAAATTTGTATATTGGGTATATATGCTGACACTCCGAGGTCTCAGGGAGGTAGACGGGGGCGACGGGCAGAGGAGGGCAGATCATCCCAGGGGTAGAGGCCCTTAGGGGGCGTCATGGGGCTATAGGTAGTGACAAATATTGAAGATCTCCCCGGAACACCCTCTTTTTTGCCAATTGACCAAATTTTTGTCATTTCCCCTATTTTATCAAACAGCTTCTTTGCGCCTTTCAAGACGGAGGAGTAAAGGGCATGCAGAGCCACGCAGGGGCAAGCTTGTACCCTCAGAAGTTAGACTAGAAATTTAGAGGGAGGGGTCGGAGAGGGAGATAGACCCATTGAGCCTGTGCTTCGGCATGTATGAGATGGAGTTATATGTATATGTAGAAAATAAGAAATGTAGAAAATTAGTCATGCATGTATGTATTTATAAACTCATAGCTACTAGCGTGCACATAACCGTCCAGCGGTTTCAAGAAGTACAATGTACCGTCGGACCACCCCCCCATGCCCGATTTTTTCGAATCCGTGCCGCTGTGCACAGATTTTTTCGAGTTTTGGTCCTTGACTCTGACACCCACACCCCCGTCTTGTTGTGCCCGTGACATATTCTGCTGTCATATATGCGACAGATACATAAGTGATGTGCAATACACAGCAAAGCGTGCTTTAGAGTTTAGATATCAACCATCGACGGTTATATCGAAAGAAACATTTCTGTTGTATGCGACTGAATTTTATGAAAATGTTTTTACTCGTTCTACGTCTTAAAATACTAGAACTCGGTGGAACTGCTTGAAAGCAATTTATGATTACATACATTCCGGTGACATTGCAACTACATAAGTGGTTAGCGAATTGCTTAATAATGATGATCGGTGTGTATAACAAGACACAAACCTCGTTATTCCAGACACTTTTACTGGATATGACTTCAAAGAGCTAACCGATTACAATAATGAACATATATAACTTAGCTGAGCTGGTATTAACAAAAGCTCTTTGGACTATACAAGAGAATACTGGGCCAAAAATTTCGCGTGTGACTTACAAACAACACATTAATCTTGAAATTTCACTGTTCTTAATAGTTCAAATGGTGTTGAAATGATAACTAAAATGACTTTACACAATCATATCTCAGTGATATACTATAAAGACATATACTGATCGTTACTTGAGGACAGAATAGTTTTTTTTATTTTAAACCAATACATAAGCAACAAAAACACAAACATATCACTCGTCATACCTCTTTTTGAACTATATCCTATAAAAATATCAGAATCAGGTTATAAACATATACTATAAATGGCCTCATTGCTAAGAGCAGAAAAGCCTTTAGTACCCACCGTAAAAACCTGCACATCAATCAACATAAATAAATAAATCAAAAACGTTATGATCTGATAACGCTGAATTTCGATGTATGTCAAAAGAATTTCGAATCTTTGAATCTTAAAGGTTAACATTATCGTGGGGTGGAGGGGAAAAAGGAAACTTCGTCGTGGGCGGATGGAGTATTAACAACTTGACTTTCGTATCTTTGGCTACATATCGTTACCACACCGGCATTAGAGAACTTGGGTAAAGGTCTTCCGCAATAAATAATTATTGTCTAAATAACAATTTACGAACTGCTCGGAAACTTACAACACCATTTTGGAATACCAGGGTCGCAACAACTTAGATCGTCAGCCTGCGTTTTCATCAGTTAAACCAAGAGTCCATGAAAAACATTTGTTGAAGTGTACGCCACTATGTCAGGCTCATGTGCTTTGCGTTCTGATGATGTAGTCTGTTTTGGCGTTACCCTGTAAAGATGGCAGCGCGTACCAAAAAAGTTCTCTGGAGGTTATCGGCTACCACCGCACGGCTTCTTTAGCAGCAAATGGACCGTCAATAACTAGTGAGATGAAAACAGCAATTATACATCATGGTTTTCTTCTATCCCTCCTCTAAAAATAGAGAACCTTGGGAGTACCCCTACAATCCTTATGGGGCAGGCAAAAAAATAAAACATCATTTAATAAGGTAAATTACATGAGTGTGACCGAGTCTTATATTTTCTACGACGTTTTTCATGAACACTTGGTTCGACACATTAATATTAATCAATTTAGCTCATTTCACAGTGGGTCATTTATATGAATAAATGGAAACCTATACATAAAACAAAATAAACAAGTTATAAACTAAACGTAACATACAGATGCTATATTAACCGCAGTTCTATGAGTTCATGCACTACAATGACGAGTTTATAAAGTTCACTATAAGTATGCTATAATAACGACCCTTACTATGGATCATTATTAGTGCAAGAATTAATGGATGTCAGCAGTAATATGAATTACTTGGACACTAATTTTCCAGGATTTAGATTGTTGACGTTGGAAGTGAAAAGTTTAGACAATTAGTTGCAAGGCTAATATTAATTTTCTAATCTAGGCGCATCGCATAGAATGAAAATGTCGTCTTTGGACATTCTCCGTGGCTTAGCAGTATGAAAATGGTGAAAAAACTATGGGATGTATGCTAATATTTGATGTAAGCTGCCTAAAATACATCAAATATTAATACAGTTGATAGACAGCTTTTCTAACATAACTTTAGGTATTTATCACACAAAAGTACCAAAAACAATCTGCTGACCTGACCTTTACTAATCCTAAGAGCTTATAGTAAGCATTTAATGTTAACCTTAAATATTTCAAACATGAATCTCTGTGCACTTTGTTTTTTTAAGTTGAACAAACTTCTTGGCAGTTGTTAATCAGAGCTGTACAACGCCTAGTCAAGAGATCAACTAAACATTAAGCTCGTTCGGAAAACTTACTTATATCCTGAAAGATCTTCGCGAAATTATTGTACAACCAAGTAGCCCTGAGGGGCGGAAATAAAATGCAGGCCATGCCGTTCTCGCTATACTAAGCCTAAGCCTTAGCCTAAGCAAAGGTCTTTATATGAGACACACACTAAGCCTAAGTCGGGGGTTGCCGCCCCCGCCCCGAACCCCCGCTCTAAGCTGTTCGTTTTTCTAACGTTATAACGTACCGTCCCTCAGGGTTACTTGGGCCTATGATATGATAGAATTTGATAGTCATAATCTATTTCAATATATATTATACTGCCTAATTGAAATCATTATATGATTTAGTCAACATGCAAGTGGTCCGGGGTCCCAGCGGGATAGCAGGTGCAGGATGGTGTTGGGCTAGGGAACGGATAAATTTTCGAGATTTTTGAGACTCATAATTTTTGCCAATTTTCCCCGGTTTTTGCCAAATTTCTCACAATTTTTGTAAATTTTCCACCAATTTTTTCCAATTCTCACCGAATTTCTGCCTATTTTCTGCCGGTTTTCATCGATTTTTGCCAAAACATTACACAATGCGAGGGGTGCTGGCTCCAAGCCTCAGGATGGGGCTGTACGGCTACATGTCAGGGGCAATTGGCGCTTAGTTCCGAAAGGGATACCTCTCCTGTAACCGTATGAGCATGTCCAAACTTAGTTAGTCAGCAAACACAGAAAATAATTATGCGTAATATGTTTAGCATAGGCTTATGCTTAATAAAAATCTAGCGTAACTATGCCCAACGTTAAGCATAATTTTGCTTATTGCAAGTTGTTAGCAGAATTTGATGCTTAATATTAAGCTTCGTTAATGCTAACAAACACCTAAGCATATTTGTGCTAAATAATTTATGTAGCAAAAACAGAGCTAAAAAAGGTACGTAATATTTAATAATATTATGCTTAAATTTTAAATTATTAAGCGTAATTCTTTTAAATATATGCTTAATTTATGTTAAATATTTTAGGTCCTCATTTAGCATAATTATGCCAAATAATTACATAGTTGTATTAAATAAGTAGCATAAGTTCCTACTTAATACTAGCAAAACAAAAGGACTGCAAGATATTTAGCATAATGATGCTTAAAAATTAGCACAAGATTGTTAAATATCTTGCAGTCCTTACGTTGTCCTAGATGTTAAGTAGGCAGTTATGCTACTTATTTGATAAAACTATGCTAATTATTTAGCATAATTATGCTAAATGAGGACCTAAAATATTTAACATAAATTAAGCTTAATATTTAAAATAATTACGCGTAATAATTTAAAATTTAAATTATCTAGCAAAATTTAGGATTAAATTTTAAATTATTAAGCGTAATCCTTTTAAATGTTAATCTTAATTTATTTTAAATATTTTAGATCCGCATTTAGCATAATTATGCTGAATAATTAGCATAGTTGTACTAATTAAATAGAATAAGTTCCTACTGAATATCTAGCAAAACTTAAGGACTGCAAGATATTTAGTATAATTATGCTTAAAAATTAACATAATAAGCTAAATATTCAGAATAAGCATTCTGCGTATAATGTAAGAAATGCATTGAGTGTCATCAACTGAGTGTTGCACACTGATACGTTCTTCAGCGTAATGTTGCAACCGATATTTTTATACTTATAATAATTGCGTGCGATTTTATAATTGTTGATGTTCTAATCCAGTTTCATGCTTTCAACTTCCTTCAATAAAATCAAGAAATCGGACGCTATAGTGATATTCCGTTTGAGGCAACTATTTGTACAAAGTTTCTGCTTATTAATTTATATAGTTTACAACACTACCTGTATGCAACACACCATTTTAGCCCTTTCGTTTATATATATATTGACACATTTGTCGCAGTGTATAATGCGTGGCGAGTTGTTGTGCGGCGTGCGTTTGAAGCATCGCTGTTGTTCGTTCGAGTTGTGAGGTCCTTTAAGAAACCGAGCAACAGCTCACAAATAGGGCAGTCGCCAGCGTACGAGACTTGCATCCGAGCGATCTAAGTTCAATCCGCCGTCGGAGCAAAAGTTTTTCAAGATTTTACAAACTATGCTTTGGTTTACGAAGGAAAGGATTAAACAGTTAGCTACGTGATTAAATATTCACTAACCGCAAATGCTTTACGCAAATCCGTTTCTCCTTTAGTTGCCGAAATATCATCGATATGGTGAGCTCTAAAAAGTACCACGGTGTAGATATTAAGATGATAATTTAAGATAAGAATGCTAGAGATTCAGCTGGTTTCTTTTGTAAAGAAATAAGTATCTGCATAGGTGTTACAATACATATTTGACACTTATTTCATAATATAAAACTCGTCATATTTTTGATAAACTATAATCGTGAAGATAGCAAATGTGATAAAACAGTTACCAATCTATTTTAAATATATTTATATGGTTATGGCGAATACTCCGTTATGGTAAATATTGTGGATTCATATCGAAATGGTTAGTAAATAATTGTGATTAACACATTCATAAAACAAAAATTTCTCTCACTATCTTACTTTTGTTTCAACACAGTTTTCCTTTGTACGTCAGTAACACAATTCATGTATAAATTATTAGAATGAATTTAGCCCCAAAACGCAAATTTTGTCGACTGTCTTATTTTTCTTTCATCAAAGAATATTTCTTATGCGCTAACGACAAGACACAAGTATAAATTCTTATCAGAGAAGCTAAAAAACTAAAATTTGTCTGAAAATTCTAGTGTGTAGTAGTGCAGATTTTCTTCGACAAAAAATTTATTTGTAAATTGCGCTAAACGGAGCCACAAATACTCAAATTTCATGAAGCCCCTTACTTTTCCTTCAATGTTGATTTCCTTTGTGCGTTAGCGACAAAATTCAATCCATCAGCTCGACGTCGGGGTAACGAAAACTGCCACAGATAAAACGCATCACTGCTAGCAACGATCACATGGGTTTTGTTCATCGCCATATAGTTTGGTTCAATTGCAATCGTTTTTGTGTCGACTGGAGTACCGATTGAGTTACACAGTTGGAGTGCGTACTAAAATGTAAAACAATTAATACATGATGTAACAATACAAATATCATGCTATTATCTTAATACAGTAGTTATTAGTGGAAACGAGTTACTGTGGGACAAAATGTTTATCGCACAGCGCTTTCTGGTCAGTGCTTTATTTAATGCTCATTTTCTTAGACGCTTATGAAAAATTGTTTTGCCTATTCTAAGGGTGTGTTCACACGTTCAAACTTTTTGCTCAAACTTTGAGCTCAAAATTTGACCTCAAAATTTTATCAAATTTTGATCAAAATTTGACGGTGATTTTTAAAGAAAAATTGCGATATTTCAAAATTTGAGATCAAAATTTGAGCTCACACATTTTCAGGTATTGCACCTCGTCCATGATTGGCTACAGGAATATTCATGAAAAGTTTGAACTGTGTTCACACGTTCAAACTTGCAAAAAATGCAAAAAGGATGCTTTCAAATTTTGATCAAACTTTGATCAAAATTTGAGCTCAAATTTTGATCAAAATTTGAGCAAAAAGTTTGAGCGTTTGAACACGCCTTAATTAAATTGACTTCTAATTAGGTTCCAAATTTGCCGCTTATATCTAAACATCTAGAATATTTTGTCAAAGGTGAACGAATTAATAATAAGAAATCCGTTAACTTTAATATAATTCTTAGAAGCAAAAGACTGCTGTAATCCAGATGCTTCTAACTTTTATAGAAAATTTAGCGGTCTTTTCAAAGTCAAGCTAGCGCAACTCTCTCGCTTTGTAGGAAAAAGTTACTATTTTATAAAAAGTTACTAAACAAAAATACTGATAAAGTTTTCTATTAAATACTGTAAGTTCGCAGCTGCTTTCCACGTGGCTTTAAGGTACTGCTATTGTCATTTATGTACTGCTATGAAAATAAAATGTAAACTTGCGTTTACAAAGAAGAAACTTCTTAGTAGATAAAATCGCAAGAAGTCGAAATGAATGTAATTCGTTTTACCAGTGGTATTGTAACCATGTAGCTAACACCCATATTATTCTACCGATATATAGTAAGAGACAAGGTTATTAATTAAGGTAATATAATTTACTGTTGAACCTAGAGAAAATCTCACCAAACATAATTCTGTTAATTTGATTTTACTGTTGCGCAACGGCCGGCTTTGAGGACAAACGGCCGGCCTTTAAAATGTTCGTCCGTCAGCCATGGGCCGGCCGACGGCTCAACAGCCGGCATGCGGCTCAACGGCTGGGCGACGGCAAATGGATGCTTAACTGTCAAAAACATTCTCTTCCTACGATATGAATTTAATATGCGTAATTACTTCTGCAGCATTTGTTCAAAAATCGAATTGTATCTGAAAGTTTTACGCGGCGTACTATAGCAAGTTACAATAGGTTATAACTAAAGCATGACTGTACTATATTTAAATGGGCAATAGGTAGCTTTGATGTCTATCATTAAACATTGACGCATATTATTTTAATAATAAACATACATATTGTATGCTTAACTATGACAAAATGGTACTACGTAGTACAAAATCCTTGCATGATGGTCATTGATGATTATATACATAAAAAAGTTCCAGTAGTGCGGTTTATAATTCACCTGCATGTATATTGCAGTAAAAGTATAAACTACGGCCGTCTGAGCGACGGCCCATAATTGTCGACCAACGACTTTTGCAGCTGTCAACGCCAGAAAATTGTTAACGGCATACCAACGGCTTTCATGGCCTAATTTGTGAGCTCCCAGAAGTACACACCCATGTAACCAACCGAATATAGGCAAAAATTGTTGATATGGCATTCAGCAATTTCAAAATTTGAAATGGTGCTCTATATTTTTAAACAGTCTTTCAGTCTTTCATAAACTGTGCTAAATTTCCAATCCAGATCTTTAAATATCAATTAAAATTAACGTACTTAATTACTTTGCTATATAATTAGTTCGAGAGACTACGATTAATGTAAATATTTAACATTTTATAACATTTGCAATTATACTTCACATACCCAGATAAAATTATTTGTTTATATATAATACAGTTTGTATAGTAACATTTACAGTACACTTGTCATACAGCAGGCGTCATCAGATATTTTCATGCCAAAACAATTTCAAATTTTCCTTTTACTGTTGATAAATTAAAATTATATTCTGACATTTGGCTCAAATTTTTACATATTACCTTTTGTGACATGACCATGGCAATAAAGTAACTTGTTAACACAGTTAAATACGGAAAATAAAAAACTAAAACTTTAAATCATCTTTTAATCTCGATAAATTTATCCCTATTAATCTTTTCAAGTTTTCCAAAAATACAAACGGCAAAACGTGAATAGCTGAACCAATTTGGCTTAAGTTTTTGCACAAGTGTACACGTTTTAGATGTTATTCAGCTATTGTTGCAGTTTTTACATTGGAAAAATTCGAAATTTTTTTCGTGGCCAAAATCGTCCAAATATTACCGTTATATCACATGTGTACAAACTTTGTTATAACTCACAGAATAAGACTACCGCTAAACATTGCACTCGCATTACGGCATAAAGCTACATAAAATAATTTGTACAACAAATTTCATTTATATTGCGCATGAAATGTTAAGTAGGAACCATATATTGCAATTCACTTTAAGCCTGTTTTAAAACGATGTTTTAGGCGCAATATTTCCTAGCCAATGGTATTTAGTAACCACCGTTGGGTATTACACCGAGGGCACGTAAATAAACTTAAAGCCAACCCTTGTCCAACTTTTCCACAGGGCATCAATCATTTTATCGGGATTTCTTCATTTTCTTAAAGGACCAGTAGGTGCGCCCAATTTTAACGATGACGTAACGAGTTTTTCAGCATGCCGCTAACGTAACGAGTTGGACATTCTAATTTGTTGCAAAAATTTGAGTCTTTCTTGGTAAAACCCAATTATACTTCGTAACTTATAGCCATGTAGCTATTCGTTGCTCCAATGTATAGACAATGCAGTGCTTTAGAAAACTGGCAGTCTGAAATGTATTGTTAGGGAAAATGTGCTTATATATGATGTGTGAAACCGTTATAGAAAATGTGCTGATAATGCAGTGTAATTACTATGCTAAGGATAGACTTTCGTTTTTAATGTATGCACGAACAATTGATAACGATGCTATACTATTTTTTTAATTTGAGCTACACTATCAGCGTACCATTTATCTTATCATGACATGGCTTGAGTAATAGACTGCTTGCTAAGAAATACATCCCATTCAAACTTATGTAGTACTAATTGTTAACAAAAATTGAAAATGAAGCAAACCAACTAGGCGTTCGTAGGCATCGGTTACACTAGCTACTACGCAGTAGTCCCCAAAGCTGCAAACTCCGTGCAAATCTCGTACCAGACGTTCGTTCGGCTAAAAGTATTTTAATATGTACAAAACAATTATTAAGTGACAAAAACAGGTGTAAACTATTACACGTTGCATTATGTTTCCATTCACGGCTACAGGCGTATACAACATTAACAAGGTATACCTTCGACTGCAATCACTTAATAACATATGGTCATTAGCGCACTATTTAATCTAAATGTTTTGTGCCGTTTAGGGTTGGACATATAGACATTTGGCAGCAATAGTGCGATGAATGTGGACTGTTGTGTACGAAAACAGAGCTGTTCACTACATTGTAATTTAGAATATACGAATTGTCGTTTAACGTGGTAATACAATTGAAATAGCCAGCTGACTCGTGTTTGCCCAAACCTATACGCAATCTTTAAAGCTATTACAATACTAATTTTACAACTCAATTAAATTAAATTCAAGATGACTAGTCCGGAAGAATGTATCAAATTTAAAGCAATTTTAAATGTTGCTAACACATCTGATATGCCTAGCTTCAACTTCAAACAACTGACAATTCGTCTAAATCACAAACTTTCTGTTATAGTTTCTTTTCTCACAAACCATAGAGTTTTTATTAAAAACTTACTTCTTCAGTGTTAGTTTCCCAAAAGCATAATGCTTGCTCGGCGCGATCGCTTCGTTGATAACTGTAAACTACAGTTTGACCACAAAATCCCCACTGAAATAACAAATAATATGCAATTGTCAATTGCGGTTGTGCAGCGCAATTATTGCCATCGGCAAAGATTTCTCAGTCATGAGGTTTCATGTTTTAACCCTCTTGTGCGATAATTCAATTGTTCAAAAGAGTAGGACACGTTATTCCAGGCTACCCAGCTGTAAACTAAAGGCGTGTTCACACACTTAAGCTTTTTCCTCAAAGTTTGATCAATATTTGAGCTCAAATTGGGCCTAAAATTTGAACAAAAGGTTTGCGCGTGTGAACACGCCTTTAGTATGAACTGCTAGAAATCAAACAGAGTTTCCACGTCACAACTGGCACTTCTTCGCGGCTTATATTTCGAAAACTCAAGCTACTAATGCTACAAAACGGACTACCAGCATCCACCCTGAGTTGTAACACGCAGTATATTTATTTATATATTTTGAGCTACATCATGAAATATTATCAGTTCGAGCCAGCAACTTCGAGCTAATAACTGCACAGGTTTGGTTTTGTAACAACCGCTGCTTCATGACATTGTCTTTTATAAATTCGTACTAAATACAAAGAAAGAAAATTTGTAGTAATAATCGATGGTGATACAGATTCTAAAAGTGAGCAAATGTTTGAAACTAATAATATTTGTAATAATAATCAATGGTGATACAAATCACAAAAGAGAGCAATTGTTTGAAACTAATAATGTTTGTAATAATAGTCGATGGTGATACAGATTCCCAAAAGTGAGCAATTGTTTGAAACGAATAATATTTGTAATAATAATCGATGGTGACACAGATCCCAAAAGTGAGCAATTGTTTGAAAATAATATTGTTAGTTATAAGCGATGGTGATACAGATCACAATTGTAGCCCGCGTGAGCCTTGGGTATATTGCTAGTCTTAACTGACGCTCAATATCCTAAGCTTACTTATAATTAATTTTTTTCCACACGGCAAAGACCGTTTATTTAATCAAACGTTAAATTAATATAAACAACAATAAAAGGTGGCAGCGCCACTTACCCGACTGGCAGCAATCTTGAGGCAACTGAGCCCCAAGACAACTGCTCAACCTCTTAAATACCCAGATTTCTGGCAAATTCGTGGAATCAAAAATATAAACAAAAATCTAATTTTAGCTCAATTTTTGAAATGTTTTGAGTTAGCTCTGAATTCCCAGAATCCACACCCAAAAATGAATCCAATTTAACATCCCACTTCACACTCAAATT
>JASANE010029091.1:0-55938 GCA_030248225.1 Trileptium ribeirensis | reverse complement strand
AATTGGCAATTCGTTTGCCAATTCACTAGCCGGTTTGTACAATATACGAAGAGGACTTTTTAATCCTAGGTTCAAGCTATGATTCGCAGTAAACTGCTTTCGGCAAATTGCTCGCTGTAGTCTATACGTCAGTCGGATTACCACTGACCGTAGAGCTGTTGTTGTAAAAATTGACAATTCGTTTGCCAATTCGCTAGCCGGTTTGTACAATATACGAAGAGAACTTTTTTAATCCTATGTTCAAGCTATGATTCGCCGGAGACTGCTTTCAGCAAACTGCTCGCTGCAATATATATGTCAATCGGATTACCACTGACCATAGCTGTTGTTGTAAAAGTTGGCAATTCGTTTGCCAATTCACTAACCGGTTTGTACAATATACGAAGGGGACTTTTTTAATCCTAGGTTCAAGCTATGATTCGCCGGAGACTGCTTTCGGCAAACTGCTCACTGTAATATATACGTCAATCGGATTACCATTGACCGTAGCTGTTGTTGTAAAAATTGGCAATTCGTTTGCCAATTCACTGACCGGTTTGTACAATATACGAAGAGGTAAGATAATTTATTGTGTTATATTTTTAATAATTCCTTTAATATATAGGCCCGTGTCAACTTTAGGGACCGGAAGTTATAGCGTTAGAAAAAAGAACAGCTTAGAGCAGGATGTTCGGTGGGCAGCAGCCCTCCGACTTAGGCTTAGGCTTAATACATGGTTCATATAGGCTTAGCCTAAGACTATAGTATATCGAGAACGGCATGGTATGCATTATACTTCGGCCCCTATGAGCTAATATAAATAGCAATTAAAAACCAGCTTTAAACAGATTAAACAACTTTTTAAGCCATCTTAATAGCAATATATGTACCAATGCATGCTGTGAAATATTACAGTACGGGCACGATATTTTATCTGCAGAGCTTTCATCTGGTTGAGTTGAGACTAATAATATTCCTGCAGGAGAAAAAATATTGGGAGCACGGTGATTTGAAACATGGCACCACTAGGCAGCTAAATTTTTTTCTTAAATTTTATGATTCACTATGGACTTTGTGAAGTAGTAACAGGGCCAAGTATAAAACGTCGATTGCTGACGGAATGAAATTGGCTTGGACCGTGGTTGTTGCACATTAGCTTGAACATATTAGGAAATACTAAATGGCACAATTTAGGAACCATATATGTGCTACAAACTAGTGATATATCTGATCGAAATTAACTTAAATACAATTTGATTATCCAAACAGTACCTATTGACATAAACAAATAATAGTTGAGTCCGCTTTACATACAAAGTTCGCCCACGTTTGTGCTATAGGCGTACCACATGTTTTGGTTAGTGTAAATCAGTGTAAATCTGAAATAAGAAATTATTTAAACTCACAGCCGCTAGGTTGACACATTGAGTGAACCTTCGCAACAGACGATACGGACTCGATGAGGTCAATATATGGACGATTCGTACCGTAAATTTAACCTGTCATGTGCATTGCAAAGACTTACCTTAACTGGGTTTATCGTATATTATACATTTGCATTAAGGAAGTTGTATACATGCTTTGCCAGTTTTCTCGAGGAGCCAAGCAAAAGCTCTATTATATGTCTTTATGAACTGAAATCGTAGCCAAATTATCCAGGCTTAGTTTCTTGACGAGTTGATTTACTGTCCAACAATGTGCTAAATACACCATAACTCGAGCATGAAAGGCTTAAATCTAACAAACGTTTTATCCGATTCTGACACAGTTACAGAAAGTTAAATCATAGCCTAGTTGGCTCATGTCATGTTTAGGGGCCGGACGTTATAACGTTACCAAAAAACAGCTTCGGTCTTCGGGGAGGGGGCAGCAGTTTCCTGACTTAGGCTTAGGTTTAGTAGACTTATACAAGAACATAGCTCAGGCCTAGAGTACTGGGATCGGCATAGCATACATTTTACTACAATAGTATGATTTTCATATATTCTTTAACTATATATTATCAAAAAATTTGATGTCGATCGGAGCAAATGTTCGTTTGCGTTATCGCTACACTGTTGTTTCAGATAGAAGATCTAACATTGAATCAAGAGTACCAAAAACTATTAAAAGGTAAGACAATAAGCTAGCACACTACACCAGCAGAAGTATATGATCATATCATAGGTGCTCAAACCTCCCTTGAGGTGTAGATGATCTCAGATAGTGTGCGCGGCGGTAGGGTAGTCGTCGTGGTCTATAATGAAAAAAATTTCTCAGCTCCCCAATTTTTTCGCAAAATTTTACTAATTTTCTTCAATTTTTGCTCAAAATTTTTATACTTTTGCTCATAACTGGTAAAATTTACTAACCGTTTTAGGTGCGAAGTGGGAAGTAGGAATTGGGGAAGAAGATGGAGGGCTGGGGTACGGATCTCTAGAAGAAATATAGTTTTGAGGGGTTTGACCCTTAGGGAGAACGGTAATCCACTTAAGGCACCTATGATATATACCCACTAAGCATTTATATATCATATGTGTCGGTCTTAAAGGATTTTTTATTCATTGCCGCTCGCTACAAAATAACTCAAATCCTAATGGAAATGCGCCGATATTTACGGAATATATGTTCGTTTGATGATATTACTTTGATGACCCGGTGAGAGTGATACTTAATATGCCTAAGCGAAAACAGAATTAGTCGGTTCATATAATTTACTGTATAATCGACATTAAGGATTGTGAGATTAAGTTAATAATCGCTTCCCCAAAGTGACCTATGCTAGCTATCTCCATCAATTTTAACCTATTTAACTATTTTCCGAAGCTCAGTATTCATTACATTAGCACTGGACAGGGCTGTGCTAATATGTTTGTAAATGGCTAATATAAATGGCTGCTGATTGATTTGAAGGCCATAGGACTAAATCGGTCCATCTGCATAAAGTCTTCAAGTGCCAGAGAAAAAACTCAATAACCAGTCATACAGACTTCATTATTGCTTGTTCTACTATGAACCTATGTGTAAATTGTGAACTCTACCGTTACAATGTTAGAAAACACCACACTTAAGGTTTAGTGCATTACGAATGTCGGAGAGTTCATGATGGGCCTGCTTCCTGACTTAAGGTTTAGTACATTGCGAACGTCGTAGAGTTCATGATGGGGCTGCTTCTTGACTTAAGGTTTAGTACATTGCGAATATCGGAGAGTTTATGATGGGGCTGCTCCCTGACTTAGGCTTAGTATATCGAGAACACGATGCCAGCATTACACTTACGCAGGTCAAAGCCAATTTTGATCATTATTGCTAGCAAACTGTATGCGCGCTATAGAATAATCTATGCGTCTAGTTACATTTTGTAATTTATTCCCCCAGACCGAAAAAAATTTCTACCATTTACCGGGTCTTTCCGAGAATCTCTCCACTAGCCCGAAATTGACCAATTTTAAAGATACATCGGAAGCTTTGGTACCATTGAACAATACCCATTTCGACAATTTTTAACTAAAATTTTCGTTCGAATTTTTGGATTCCCAATGGTCCATCCCCTCTGAGTACCTAAAATTTTCGAAAACATTTCAATAAATATATAATTTTATACATTATTCGATCCGTAATGATGACCTGAGTCGATTTGAGCTTAAGCGGATCACGGTTAACTTTGGTAATCCAAAACAATCGAACAAATTTCTGTGTTAAATATTGAAATGGGCATTTTCTAAACCGTGTCGTCGATCTGAGTCGAATGGTGCCAAATTTCCGCTGCACCTTTAAAATTTACAAATTTAAGGCTGACGGATTGTAGGAAAGACCCAATTTACCTACAATCTTGGAAACCTACCTCTTGGAAATTTTTCATGTTTACGTGGGTTTAGCACTAATGTTTTGAATTTTTTGAGTTCCCATTGGTCCCTAATTGGTACCAAAAATTTTTGAAAAATCTTTTGTCAATAAATACATCGTTTTATTTATCATTCAAACCACTTTGGCGAGCTCGGTGGAATAGTGGTGAAACCGTCTGTATCGGTTCACAGGTTAAGGGGTTATTTCTATTTATGCTAAATCCTAAGTATAACCCATAGCCTAAGCCTAAGTTATTAATACGTGAACCAATTCAGCTGATTTGCCACCATTCGGCTTTAACTTGTCTGTGTGGTTAAAATGATTATAACATTATGCATTTATCAAGAAAATATTTTCTAAAAATTTTGGTACCAATTCAATTGAGAACCCAAAAAACGAGAAAAATTCCTCAGACCGAAATTGACATATTCTTAACAAGCTCGGCGAGCTAAGTCGGTTAGCTGAGTTAGAGAGCTGAGTTGAATAATTGGTAACAAAATTATTATTGTATCTTCAAACCCGATCAACTTCAACCAGGGGAGGGCTAAAAGCAAAGACCCTATACTAGTAACTCGCAAGGGAGGATGAAACGGGGCGATCGCTGTGTCAGTTCTAAGTTATTTTATTTAATCACCTGTAACAGGCTGTGTTTGATGAATATAGTAACCTAAAATCTCTTGAACCCTAAACCATTGAAAACCCTAAAACCTCATCGACCCTAAAAACATCAAAAACAACTGACAGAATATTTGCGCTGGTCTATAGATACCAAACCATGGTATTCAGCCTACCGAAAAACCTATATAGACAATTCATGCTGACCTTTACGGAATGCATAACCAAACAATTGAAGACAGACTAAATTTTGCAATCGGGTTCATTAACCTAAACCCATTGAAATCACATGAAAGGTCATGAAATATGTACCACGGCCACTATGTAACGAAATCGTTGTATTCAACGTTAAGAAACACCTAAATACAGACCATTCTTGATGCGCTGCACGCAATGCACAATCAGACAAGTAAAAAGCACTATATTTTGGAAATCGGGTTCGTCGGCCAAAACCCCGAAACCCCGAGAAAAGGTATAATATAATCTAGTTGGACTCTATATAGCAAAAGCATAGTATCCAGTGTGTTTGATAACCTAATACGCACTCATTGTATGGTAAACACAATAAAATAACACGGCGAAATTTGGAAAATCGCTACTTCTGGCAAAGGGTCGACACCCTACGATGAATCATATTCGGGCCCACAGCGGCCCAAGGAGTGGTCTCACAAACAGTCTTGCTCCGAAAAGTTGTAGATCTCAATGAGTTGATTCTAAATGGAGGTCTTTATTTTTCGATGCCGAGCCTGCGTCGTGAGATTTGGGCTGGGAAAGACTGACACCCGTATGGCCAGATTTGGCAAAGAATCCTTAAAAACCAGTTTTTGGCCATTTTGGTCCTGAAGGTGGGATGAGCGCTGTTCGCGTTCAACATCGTCGTCACTTTTCTATACAAACAAAAAATTTGTCTAAATCCGTCTTTCCGGAAATGACTTATGAATGACAGCGACAGATAAAAAAATTTCACGATTTCTCTCCCTAGCGCCGTCAGTGGAAACTCAGATCGCTCCGTTTTAATTACAATATTTAATATTTATATACACGCTCAAGGCACTAAGTCCCAGGGGTAATCGCATCCTCAGAGGGATCAACCGGTCACCGGAGACGGGCGTGAGCCTGGTGCTGGGGTCTGGCCATGGGTTCGGTGCATTGGTCTCGCCAGAACCCAGTGGTAGCGGCAACTAAGAGATTGTTGATTTGCGCCGAGGTGCGGCGGGTTCGACGCCTCAAACGGACAATCCTTCTATGAGCATGTATGTTTATAGCTATATATATATGGGTGCAGATGAGGACAGCGCGACGGACGCCCGACTTTTTATTCTAAATTCGAAGTTCTGATACCCCCTCGCTCCCCCTCCCCACCTTTTAATAGTTTTTCTAGTCTAATATATCATTTACGATAAGTCAAATTATGTCACGCGTCCAACTCAACTAGTTCGGGTGAACTATAGCTTAGCTCAACTACTATGATACATTTTGATAGCTTAGATACTCTTATTGTGACAAACAGGAAGTTTAGTTAGGGTCCGCATGACAAACAGAGCGTCTGGCTGAACTGTCAATTGAGAAATAATATATAATGTTTTGTTTAGTGCAATAGCATTTTGTTCTATAGCATTTTCACACTAATACTAGGTTATATATTTGTTTTTAATATTTACAATTAACGTTCTAAGTAGTATGTCACCTTTGCGGCATTATTTAGATATATATAGTAGAACGTAATGTCCGCGGACTAAATAGTCTCTGGCTTAAGTTACAGGGGCTCACCGGAACGCCTCTCATGACAAAAGCACAGTCCGCCTCGACAGTCTCTGACAAGGTAGGCTATTCAAAATTTTAATAGTCGAGCTGGACTGTCTGCGTGATATAGTGGCTAGCCAGTTTCAACGTGTGAAATAAATAGGACCACGCGCACGCCTCATATCGTAAATGATGCATAAGTGATTTATCATAACTACCTTAGGTAATGTTGTTCCACCCAATTTTCCACATAGATCTGAGCCCCTATTCAGAAATAATTCATTATAGAAACAGTGGCATTGCCAATCACACTTTCAGCTAAGTTGCCTCTGATTGGTTTCATGCCAACTGTGCCCATTGGCATCAGCGTATGTCGCTACGCATTGTGAGAGCTGAGATTGTTGTTATTCTTTCGCATTATGAGGTTTCTTGACTAACAAAACAACAGCTCCTAGACGGCACAATGGTTTGCGTACGCGCGTAATGAAGGTTCGATCCGCGTCGCCGGCATGAGTTCGTCAATGGATTGAAGTATACAGACACCACCTCGGTTGTTAAAAGGGCTTTAATATGCTAAATCTGCATAATCTTTATTTTTTTGTTATACGTTTTTCACATTTTCAACGCTCGATTTAAAAATCACACAAGCTTTGTATAGATCAAATCAGAAATTATAAGTTTATGAATCAAGTGAGTTCTAAAACTAAAATTGTTTTTTTTTTTTGTTTGGTTTGTGTGGGTGTTGTTTGGTTTTGGTTTTTTTTTTTGTGGTTTTGTGGTGTGTTTGTTTGTGTTTTTGTTTTCGATTTTCTTTTTTTTTTGTTTTTTTTTTTGGTTTTTTGTGGTTTTGTGATGTTGTGTGGTTGATGGGTTTTGTTTTGTTGTTTTGTTGGTTGTTGTTGATGCTGTTTTTTTGGGTGTTGGTTTGGTTGATTTTGGGGGGGGTGTGTTTGGGGGTTGTTTTTGGGTGGGGGTTTGGCTTCGTTGGTTTGTGTTGATTTTTTTTGGGTTTTGGTGGATTTTGCGATGTGGTGATGATGGAGCTTTTGTTTGGGAGTGTTGGTGTGGTTGAATTTTGATGCTTTTTTTTTTGAAGGGTCTAGCTTGTTTTGGCGATTTGAATGCTGTTCTGTTTGTTTTTTTGATTTGGGTGGACTGAGTGTTGATGTGATGCGGCGTTTCTTGCTGAATTTGCTGATATGGCTTATTGCTATAAGATTTTTTTTTTTGTTAGAGACTGTCACAATCGATGGTTTGTTTTCATTGATTAGATTGCTTTGGTGCTGATATGCGATTTGCACGGCGCTGCGTTGGACCAGATCGAATACGAGTTATTGACTTATTGTTTTTATGATTTAATGATTGCGATCATTGAGAGTTATTTATGGAGATTTGAGGTTTTTGCTTCTGTTCAGTCTGCATGCGGATTGCCCCTTTTGGCTATGCTTGATGTGTTTTGCGGGTATGAGAGGATGTTTAATATGGTTTGCGAGCATTGGCGAATGCGGCATGAGACATGGCATGACAAAGGTTCACATTTGCATGAATCATTGGTTGCTTAGAGCGACGGTAAGCGATACATCGTCACGACGATCGGTCAGTATTCTCGATGGCCCGAACTGTTTCCCGTCATCAACATTTCGGCGTGTACAGTCGCCAACGCACTGGTCAGCATACGGATGTCGAGCGTGTAGTTACTCAACGACCGTGGATAGCAACTCGAATCTGTCTTATGGAATGAACTAATGCCGAAGTTAGGCATCAAGCAACAGCATACAACGGCGTATCATCCGCCGTCAAACTGCGCTACCGAACGTCTTCATCGCATGGTGAAGAATGCCTTATGCGCTCGCTGCTCAGGCCGAGAATGGGCCTTTAACCTCCCCTTCGAATTTGTCGGCATTAGAAGTACCGTTAATGATTCAGGGTTCTCTCCAGCACAGCTTACGTAGGTAAATCAAGATTTTAAATGAACAATCAATCGAGTCATGAAAGCGCGATCGAAAACGTATGCATTGAATGAAATATTCCCGCGAATTGCAATCCCCAAATTTGTTTGGATTCGGAACGAAAGGCGCTCAAACCCTCGATTATCATTAGAAATGGCAATACAAAATGATCATAATGAAACAAAACTGTTCTCCACCAAGACTCTGGTCGCCAGGCACAGTTTGGGCGGAAAATTGACGAAGCTTGCACTTCTGGTCACAAGATGATACAAGCAATGATGCGATACTTCTCAAACGAATATGGAAGAAACGATACCTGTGGACGGAGTTCAGTGAAGTTTGGTTAGCCTTGGTGTTCCGTGTTTAAAGTCTTGCCGACAGACACTGCGCTCGAGGGAAAACGACTATCTTGACGATCCATCAAATTCCTTGATACTGGCTGATTTGGGGTGGAAACCTCCTCCTTTCGGGCATATGATAAGACGAGGTGGTAAAACATCAGGGCGCGCGCTCAAATATCGAAGACTCTGGTTGCAACGACCTGCTCGCAAAACACACTTGTTAGATCTCGGAATGAAGCACAGAAATGACAGCTACAAACTAAAATCTGCCTACGTCGAAGGATCGATGGTCTGAGCTGATTGATGATAAATGGCGCGATTCGCTGCTGCAAATAGTTGGATCGATTTTCTGCTTTTCGATGCGAGGCTAATGTAGTCTATGAAAATTAATATTTCATGGAATGAAGAAATATCGAGAAAGCGAAAATTTGGACACAGAATTGGATATCACTGCGAGTTGCTTCCTGATTGTCAATATTTCGCTGCCATGTTGTCATTTCGCTGAGTTATGTTGTTGTTAATAAATATTTTATTGTGGTTTCTTTTATAAAGCGAAGACAAAGGCCAATAGGTCTCTATCAATGTGGCTAGTTATTTGTTCCATTTGGAATCTATGGCATCAATAAACTGTAACATGTCACTGGACCTCTCTCTCAGCTAAGATGGTGATGAACTGGAGTTAAAGTCTGAACAATAATAAATTTTCTTTTTAGTTTTAGAACTCCTTGATTCATAAACTTATCTTTCTGATTCATCTATCAAAGCTTGTGTGATTTTTAAATCGAGCGTTGAAAATGTGAAAAACGAACAATATGTATGAAAACCAAGGCCAACGTATTGCTCGTTTTTCACATTTTCAACGCTCGATTTAAAAATCACACAAGCTTTGTATAGATCAAATCAGAAATTATAAGTTTATGAATCAAGTGAGTTCTAAAACTAAAAAGAAAATTTTATTATTGTTCAGACTTTAACTCCAGTTCATCACCATCTTAGCTGAGAGTAGAGGTCCAGTTGTACATGTTACTAGTTTATTGATGCCATAGATTCCAAATGGAACAAATAACTAGCCACTATTGATAGTGTAGGACCTATTGGCCTTTGTCTTCGCGTTTATAAAAGGAAACCACAATAAAATATTTATTAACAACAACATAACTCAGCGAAATGTGACAACATGGCGAGTCAAAATATTGACAATCAGAAGCAACTCGCAGTGTATATGCCAATTCTGTGTCCGAAATTTTCGCTTTCTCGATATTTCTTCATTCCATCAAATCTAATTTTCATAGTACTACATTAGCCTCGCATCGAAAGAGCGGAGATCGGATCCAACTATTGTGGCAGCAGCGAATCGCGCCGATTTATGCAGTCGATCGGCGTTCGGAGCACATCGATGGCCGCTTCGACGTAGGGCAGATTTTAGTTGTGTAGCTGTGGTCATTGTGGCTGTGCGGTTGCATTCCGTAGTGATGCTAACGAGTGTGTTTTTGCAGCAGGTCGTTGCAACCAGTAGTTGGCTTCGATATTTGAGCGGCGGGCGCCCTGATGTTTGGTACCACCGTCGTCGGTTATCATATGCCCGAAAGTGAGGAGGTTTGGCCACCCCAAATCAGCCAGTATCAAGGAATTTGATCGAATCGTCAAGATGTAGTCGTTTTCCCTCGAGCGCAGTGTCTGTCGGCAAGACTTTAAACACGGAACACCAAGGCTAACCGTGAAATTTCGCCTAGATTACCGAGTCCACAGTATCGGTTTCTTGCCATGTCGTTTGAGAAGTATCGCGATCATTGCTTGTATCATCTTGTGACCAGGAGAGTGCAAGCTTCATACGATCCACCAAAACTGTGCCTTGGCGACCAGAGTTGTTGATGAGAACAGGTTTTGGTTTCATTATGATCATTTTGTATTGCCATTTCTAATGATAATCGAGGGTGTTGAGCGCCGTTTCGTTCCGAATCCAAACAAATTTGGGTTTGCAATTCGCGTGGAATATGTGTCATTCAATGCATACGTTTTCGATCGCGCGGTTTCATGACTCGATTGATTGTCATAAATCTTGATTTACCTACGTAAGCTGTGCTGGAGAGAACCCTGAATCATTAACGGTACTTCTAATGCCGACAAATTCGAAGGGGAGGTTAAAGGCCCATTCTCGGCCTGAGCAGCGAGCGCATAAGGCATTCTTCACCATGCGATGAAGACGTTCGGTAGCGCAGTTTGACGGCGGATGATACGTCTTTGTACGCTGTCGTTTGGTCCTTAACTTCGACATAGGTCATTCCATTAAGCAAATTCGAATTGCAATATACGGTCGGTGACGATGAATGGAGGAAATTCAAAGCGCGATATCCGTATCTTGACGAATACGTCGTCGATTGTAGACGATGAAGTGTGGTTGACGGGCAAAAATTCTGGTCATCGAGAACAACGATTAGTCATCGTGACGATGTATCGCTTGCCGTCGCTCAGCGGTAGCGGACCGATGTCAACGTGAATTGTGTGAAACCGTTGTTTCGTAGGTATCGACTTGATAGTTGTCTTTGTATGACGGCTGATTTTCGTGGCTTTGCAATCCTTGCAAGTTTCATCATATTGTGAACATCTTTTCTCATAGCAAGCCAGACATACGACTGGTTAGCTACAGCCAAATCACTCCGGTAGCCTGCATGCGACAGGCTGTGGAACGAAGCAAAAATGCGTTTTGTACATCGTCGGTATGAACGGACGAGACCTGTTGTCGTGCTATAGTGATCTCCGTTGAATGACGTTTGTCGGATCGGCAGCCATGTCGATTTGAGAAACGCTTGTAGATATTGATCATCGAATTGACCATCTGCCATTTTATCGATCGTTGGTGTCGCTTGAACTGCTGCAACGAGATGTGTAATCAGCGACAATGTTTTCGGCACCAACGACGTACCGAATCGTGATATCGAATTCGAAGATATAAGATAACCATCGGCATTGCTACAAGGCTTGGATTCTTCATGGTGAAGCAGCGAACCAGCGGTTTATGAACTGTGTATAGCGTAATTGAAGGGCCTATGATCCAGCTGAAATGTTTCAGGCAGGAGAAATATTGCCGGCAGTTCACGATCGAACGTTGACTTCTTTAGTTCTCTACCGCAGAATTTTCTAGAAAAGAATGCGATGAGACAGAACTAGCGATTCAGAATCTGGCGCAGAACGGTACAAGCGGTTTGGTTAGATGCCTCTGTTGTCAGAAAAAAACTAAGCATCACATTGCGGATAAGCGAGCACCGGACGCTTAACGACTTTCTGCTTCAAAGTGCGAGATGAAGCTTCGGCATCATCGGACCATTCATTTTCTCGCTGAGTTTGAGGTATTTGATCCCTTGTTGGATCTTGCCGTTTACGCAAAAACGTGAGCAGTGGGGCGATTCGAGAGTATGCTTCGATAAATATATGGAAAATACCACAGAGGCCGACAAATCAAAGCAACTCACTGAGTGTCATTGGCTGTGGGAATCAATTGATCGCTTCTACATTGGGCGCCAGTGGGCGGATTTTGTCAGTAGACACCTCAACACCGATAAATTCGACTGTCGGCTTGAAGAATTCATATTTGGCTCGTTAGAGTTTAAGGCCTATTTATCGAGACGTGCGAAAGCACGTTGAGATGGTCGCAATCTTCGTTATCGGTAACACTTGCCACGAGAATATCGTCGATATACGTTTTTACGAATCATGTCGCTATGTGCATTATATATCAGACGTTGGAACGTTTGCCTGGCATTTCTCGGACCAAATGGCATTCGGCGGTACAGGAACATGCCGAATGGTGTGATAGCCGTCTTGTCGACATATTCCGGCCATCGGAATCCGATTAAATGCTTTGACGCTATACAGTTTGCTTAAGACTCGACACTGTGGTAATGTTGAGTTCGCGGTAATCACCACAATGTCACAAACCGCGTTTCGGTTTCAGCACAAAATGAAGTGGCGTTGTCCAGGGCAATTCGCCTCGTTGAACAAAAGCTGTGCGTTTTAGATCACCGTATTCGGACTTAGTTGCCTGTTGTTCGTCGTCGAACAATCTGCGGGATATTGCAAAACACGGCGGACCATGCATGACGAAGTGACGTTGAATTGGATGCGTGACCGGGGCATTAGTTGATGGTTCCTGGAAAACCGACTTGGATGTCACGAACCACTCTGAGACAAAGAATATGATGTCATTGATTTGATGGCAGTGCGTGGCAGAGACTTGGTTGCCAGTACGTTGTTGCCCATACTTGCGGTTAATGGTCGGTCGACTGCTGTTTTCCTACAACTGGTTGACAGTTTGTCAACTTCTGTCACTGCAAGTGTCGATGAGATTATTGCGATCGGATTTGCGGCTACACGAATCAAGTTTACCTCATCAGGTGCCGCGCGGTCGACGAAGTTCGGTAGTTGCCCGAATTATTACAGCTGTTCTATTCGCACGGTTGACGGCATCTTATCGCGTCGTAGCCAAAACTCGAGTGTTAATAGCAGATAGATGTGTTTTGCTTCGCTGTCGTGAACAGGAATAGTATCCACAACTACGACTGTTTCTGTCACTAGGACTGTGGCGATTGCCGTAACATTGGCATCGTGGCATTGACCTATCGCGCGGTTGTATTGCTCCGACCATTGAGCAAAACTTGTGGAGACGCCTTTCGAATTGTTCAAATCGACTGTTATTATTCCTGATTGTATATACTGCATATAGTGCCGTTGTTCTCGGATTGATCCAGCATGCGGTGAAATATGTCGCTCAGTTTATCGACTGATAGGCCGGGTAACGAAACAAGGGCTACCCGAATGGATTCCGGAAAGCATCTGCAGCAATCTAAATCGCACTAAACTATCTTTGTTGGGTGCGAATCGTTGCAGGTGCCATAATGCAATCGATGGTATGCGATCGCCAGCTATTGTTCGGCCAGAAGTTGTCAGTGCTTGCGTCAATCGCTTTCTGTGGGAGAATCAACAATACTGCGGTTGATTTCGTCGTACGTATCGATGACATTGGCACTGCTTTCATGAATAACATGACTCGGCAGTGGGCGAAGGAGACTATTGAGCTCAACGGATTCTGACGCATCGCCAAACATTCTCTCGATTTGCTCGAACCATAGTGCGGCAACCTATTCCAAGAAACCGGTCAGTTAGATCGAATTGACTTCAAAAGTAGGCAGTTTGTTGCTAGTCGCGGGCTTCTGTTCGTTAGCGAGCAATTGCGCGATGGCGTTGACAGTGTTTAGGTTCTCGCGTCGAGCTAGGTGACAATGCCGGTTTTCTTGCTTTGGAGCTCGTAAAAGAGTTATCGTAGTTGAGACATTGTTGAGTCTTCGCCACATCGGCTTTAAGCGGTTTGTGCCAATCGGCGATTGGTCCAGAGTTTGATTCGACATCCCCTGATAAGAACATCATTAAGCGTAACGACATTGGATGGTGTTAGTTGACTGATAGTGACCAATCGAATAAATCGATCGATGCTAGACTTGATAGAACGTATTTACGCTTCATGATTCAGGGTTTACAGCATCGTTGAAATTGCCACACGGGAACGGTTGTGCTCGATAGATTTGGATCGAATTTGCACCGTCCTCGTGGAGAACCGAAGGATCCACATAATTGTGAAGGACATAATCGCTCGAAGATATGGTTGATGGCTCATGTGAATGTCCTTTTGTCGTTTCACTTTTGTGGCGGCCGATTGAACGATTGATCAAAGCCGTGTTTCCTGAAACTGATTTACCCTCATTGGGCCCATAGTTCCGGAAACCAATGTATGGAATCGACTGTTGCCGGTGAAGAGTGCTGTAGCCACCGGATTGCCCCCGTTGGGCACATGGTTAGTAGCAACATAACCTGAGCGTACCAGATGTCTTCGTCGAACGTATGGTTAACGCTCAGGCCGTTGACATCGTTTTGTTAGTCTGTTCGCTGATTGAAAACTAGATGATTGTTTTGTGAGAGGCCTATGCGTTGACGTCGTTGTGTATAGCATTGTTGTTCGCCAATTTTTGATTTGAACGTTGTTCGTCCACCGTCCGTCGTCGTCGACTCGACCGCTTTGTTCGCTTAGAGCGGCGAACTATCACTTCGAGTTCACCAATGTATCACCTGCTGGCCTCTCTTTATCTGGTGTTTATAAATCGAAATCACAATGAAATATTTATTATCAACATAACCCAGTAAACTACGACAAGATGTCGAGTTAAAATTGTAACATTGAGAAGCAACTCGCAGTGTATATACCAATTGTGCTTCCAGATTGTTGCTTCTCGCTATTTCTTCATTAAATCAAATCTACTTCTTTTATGCTACTACAATAGGACTATTTTACGTTGGAATGAGTTATACTACACGCACGTTATTGTAAATCACTATTAATTTTTATATATTCAAAGTTATATTTGTGTATATTCTTCTTATACATGTGTGTGGAATGCTCTTAGGGAAGTCCAACCGGATCAAAATGGTGGAAGGGGTTCCTGCCAATGCATACGATCCTTTGTGAAATATGTAGGTCCAACCACATACCGAAGCCCTCGCGTGGTCCTTACCTCACCGTCGCGAAATTGTCTCCCTTTATAACATCGCGAAAGTTGGTGATTTAATATTAAAATATTGTGCTAATTGTTCAATGTAAAAAAAAATTGCTACACTATACTAGTAGGAAATTTTATTCCAAATTAAATTTGGTATTTGGAATTATAGTGACAAAAAAGTATTTATATGAAAAACTTATTTTTTTACAAATAACTAGACATAACCTTTTGGTTTACAGAAAGTGTTAATTGTTTAATATAAAAAAATTGCTACACTATACTAGTAGGAAATTTTATTCCAAATTAAATTTGGTATTTGGAATTATAGTGAGAAAAAAGTATTTATATGAAAAACTTATTTTTTACAAATAACTAGACATAACCTTTTGGTTTACAGAAAGTGTTAATTGTTTAATATAAAAAAATTGCTACACTATACTAGTAGGAAATTTTATTCCGAATTAAATTTGGTATTTGGAATTATAATGAGAAAAAAGTATTTATATGAAAAACTTATTTTTTACAAATAACTAGACATAACCTTTTGGTTTACAGAAAGTGTTAATTGTTTAATATAAAAAAATTGCTACACTATACTAGTAGGCAATTTTATTCCAAATTAAATTTGGTATTTGGAATTATAGTGAGAAAAAAGTATTTATATGAAAAACTTATTTTTTTACAAATAACTAGACATAACCTTTTGGTTTACAGAATATTTCAATATCTATTATTAATTTTGTAAGTTTAACTAAATGATGACCAATAATAAAACACAGTGTTTGTTTTTAGCAACAATCTTACATCGTTCAGCGAAAACGGTGTACCAACAACGCTACCATTATCTGAACAGAATTGCGTCAAATCTGAGTTACCTAATAATGAGGCGAAAATAGAACATAGACATGACAGCAATGCCGACAACTACGCAGAACACCTAAGGACGACTGTTCCATTGGTGGTTGTACTAATCGGACTCGCACTATGGTGGACGGGTCTGGTAGTTATCCTTTCAAATGTACAAGATGTAACGAACGAAAATGGTAGTTTAGGTTTTACAGCTGCGTTCTACGTTGTTTTTACTTTATCTACCGGAACATCCGTCTTGTCACCGTCGTACTATCAACAAAATCCAATTATCGTTCGCCTATTTCCTGTATATATTGCAAATTTTTGTATAATTTCAACTGCAGTCCTTCTAATTTGGCGTACAACCCGACGTCCGAACTCACGATATAACAATGTCGCCGATCGATACTCGATTGAAGATCGGTCTTACAGAAACAAAACAATTCGCGAGGCGACAGTTTTGTGGAATCATCGAGCGCCATCCACAACAGCTCCAGATGATCTAGTTTTAGGTTAGACCATTTTTGGATCATAAAGATAAAAATATGGATTTGGCGTGACACATTTGTGTTTCATGAATTACGATGAGCTCGAAACTTCATCGCAACCATTTGTATTCTACCATTTGTTAAATGATTTACAAATCTCACCGATGAACAATATTCTTTGGCATCTATGCTATAACTTGAACGTTTAAAATAATTTGCGAGATTACTAAAACAGGCTCATTGTCTGTTAGAGACTGTTTTGATATAGCATTTGGACTGCGAATAACAGATAATGAATTGTAGTGAATTAAATTCTAACAGCATTTCAGTTTATTGATTCTGAACCGTCACGTTATCTTCGGGCTGGCTGGCACCTAATTTGTATTTCCCCGTCTTGACCCGATTTTTAGAAAAAACTAATCTAATAGATAATTTAATTCAGTCATTAAAATAAAAAATTTCTGTAAAATGCGGCCGAGCCTATGTATATATTTAAGATAGTGTCGCAAGAAACCACCAAAACAAAATCACTAATTTATATTGGGTCCTTGCCTAAGCCTTTATTCAATCTGTTTGACAGGAATTTTTACTGTTGCTGTTTTTCGATACCCAAAGATACATAGATATATAGATAGATAGTGTAAATAATAGTATTGTGTAGACAACACCTTAAAACTTATATTCAGTCAGCTACGCCATGCTGTTATTTACATACCTCATATAATGTGTTTGAGGATGGTGTGTTTGACACCGCCAGTAATAAACAATAGCAAGGTGTAGACACTATATTTAAGTTGTTGGTGTCTCATACACAATCTATTTTATTATAGCGTGCATGTGTACTAGGACCAGTTCTGGCACTAAGGGATCCCAGCTGCACCACCTCTTAGCTCTGTGGTGCCTGGACAACCCTGGCTTCCACGACTCCCCGGTGATCCGCTGGATGACCTAAGGGAACTGCTTAGCTTAGCAGGCTGCCAGCTGGTTAACCAGGGTGTCCGGCCTGGCCCCTATATTGGCCCACGTGTGTAATGGTATGAAGGTCCCCCTGAGGGAGAGTCAAACAATAAACGTGCTCACAAGTAATAAGGCTGACTCGCCTTTCCCTCATAACCCAACTAATTCCCTAAGCGGGGTTCTCTGGTCCTAGTGTAACCTTGGCAAGATTCCTCGTCGGTGTGTCTCTTTACGCTATTCTCCCGCTCTAATCTTAGAGTGATGCACGACTGGCTCTGAAACCTAAGCTGTGACCACGTGTCGGTCCTAATGGTAGCCTCGACGGGGTATGTCCCCGGAATTTGATTACTTATAATAATGTTGGGGCACTGAGGCGGAGGCCTCAGTCCCTTGAGTGTCTAGACTCTAACTACTAGTATTATATGCCGGGCGTCGAGTGATGCAAGGCGATAATTAACTGCGAGGGGTTCGCGGCAGGGGCGTTCCTGATAGTTCAAGTAAACACGGATATAGTGCGGGTGCCGAGTGGGTTGCCGGCTCGGGTCTTGAAGCAGGGGCATGCGGGAGAACTTGCATCAGAGGATTAGATCGACAGGGTGTGGGGTGGTGGATGACTTGCTCGCTATGGCGCAAAATTGACTTAGGTTCAAAATCCTTAGGGGTTCCTGTTGACACTGATTTCTAAAAGCCTACCAGGGTCAGAAAATTAACCAAAACTCCGAACTTCTGCAGAAAGTTACACACGGTTCAACTGATTTACTATTGAATCCCTTTTTTGTATTCATCACACTTTATAAACACCGCCCAATCGGGGCGTACAGCAACTTATTTACAACAGTCATAATATAACATTATTAATTTCGGATACCCTGCAAGATACCCTAAGGCACATACTACATCCCCTTTGAGTACGCTACCCTTAGAATATTTGATCGAACTGAGCCTGACAAATTTTTGATGGAAAAATGCTGGTTTTCCTGGAAACTCTCCAGTTGCGCTATCCTATCAATGAAGCCGCTGGCTACCTATTCAACCATGATGATTTGTCATTTGCGTAATTTGAACTACGAGTGAAAAACGGGACCGAAGGTCCAAAATTTTCGTGCAATTTAGACAGCGACTGGAGCGGTCTGCGAACGATCTGACTCAGTACAATTTGAAACTCGCTCCCAGACATTCCGGACTGGGTGCCGACGTGGATGCTCCCCGTGGTTGCACGGTTAGAGAACCCAGGGCCCACCAAAGTTTGGTACAGTTTTGCCCACCGACAACTCCAGTCGCTGTTTCGCTCTACGCTCAGTTAGTGAGCTTCATAATTTAAGCAGGTTCTGGTCCGCAGTCGTTTGCATCGCGCACTGTTCGTAGCAGCGGGGATCTCAACCTACGAATGAAAATTTTTCGCTGCGAGCTTAGTTCTAAAATTGGATCGGAGGCAGCTAGTGTCACTTGAGGATGCAAACGGCCACGTCCCCAGAATTACTCATATCACGTCCCATAAATTTTGACCGATGCTTATTCAGATATAGCCCTTAGCTACGTCCCTTCGTACTATAGAAATTTTTCACCTAACCCTACGTAAAGAATCGAACATTAGTCGAGACAGTCCCGGTTCGTCGCCCGATGAAGGATGAACTACAATTCTCTTCTAAGGGAAGGGTAGAAAACAGTCTGGGCCCCTTGACCTGCCGAGACGACATGCCAGGGACAGCAAAATCTTTCGATCTAGGGTCTAAACTCCCAGGGCTCCCGGTCACAGTAGCTGCGCGACTTGGGGTGGCTGGGTTCTTTCACCCTTTTTGTGAAAATGAACGCAATCCCAAAATTTACAGAAACACCGCGGGGTATCGCTCGGAAAATGCCAAAATCGCGACGATGATCGCGACTGTCTCGGAACTCCTAGAAATTTTGAAAGACGCTCGCTTACTTGCTCCGCATACTGAGATGCCTCTCTAGAACCTAATCCTATGCCTTATAGCAGAAAATTTTGACCACTCCTCGGAAACGCGAAGAAAACGTCCGAGGAGCGGGGAACCAGTCGAGATGTGCACGGACTTAAATTTTGAATAATTTGATATAATTTTGCAAATTTTGGCGGGGCCCGGCCTTTATGGGCGCGCGGAGCATCCTTCCGACGCTCCAAGGTCCGCAAAGGGCGGCCCTCTGCATGATCGAAAGGAAGCTAAATCCAGGGGAGGCTCTCCACCGTGGGGGCATAACTATAAACCACCCCTGGCATATCTAAAAGTAGACAGAAAAGAAAAACAAAAGCCTAGCGAGAATGAAATTTTAAATGGCGACAACCGCCAAAACAAAAACCTAAAAGCTCGACTGGTCCCAATCGGAGAACTGGGCTCAGCTCCTTCATACCCCGAATTTTGCCCTTCTTGTCTAGCCTGTCGTAGTACCCCTGGCTCAGCTCCAACATTTGAAATTTTGAAAATTTAAATAACTTGGCAACAAGTCCATGAAAACGAAGCACGTATACATATCCATCCGACAATGGGTTCTAACGAGTCGCCGACACACGTACGCATATTAAAAATCAATAAAACATAGGAACCACACGGCCCTACCAAAATAACAACGATAATGTTCGGTGCCCTGGTCAACATCAAAGCTACAATTGCCTGGCAAGCCTATAGAAGACCAGCGTAAACAACCCAAACCCTCAAGCTGGTCGGCGCGAGGTTTTATTTTTTGAAACAATATAAAAGCGCCTTGGGCGTTCTAGATAATTCAAGATTGTTTTGGATTTTTAGGCGTAATTAACGAACGGAGAGGAGTAGGGGGCCGGGGGCGGGATCATATTCATGCCCTGACTGATCGCCTGCTCATTTAACGTAGCTCCCCTAGAAGGCCCGTTAGAGGCCGTTTTATACATGTTAAATAGTAAAGTTTTGGGTCCCAACTGAGTTATGGGTGCCCTGAGGAGATCCGTTCAGGCGGGTGGCGCCAGTTTTCAATGAGATGGTTAGTATAGGACCCAATTAAGGTACATGGCTCGAAAAATCGGGGACTTTTGGTTTTAGGTGTAGCAATTTGGTACCCTGAAGTTGGAGAATTTAAACGCCGGATTGGGGGTCCATAAGTACTTACGGGTTGAGAGTAAGTTGACCTGGATGAGAAATTTTGGAGCCTTATAGGTCCCTAAATATAATTTAATGCCCCACTTTTGGTTTAAAATACATAAAAACCCCCAAAACTGCCAAATTATAACCCCCTTGAAAAATGACACTTTTTCACATTAGGCCAATTTTATCTTCTTTTTTCCACGTATTCAAAATATCCCGCACAATACTAAAGAGCTTGTTATATTCTGCCGGTGTGTCAGGATAAGCTTACAAACCCCAGACCATTATAAAAGTCCAAATTGCATTTTGTCGCAGGGGTTTCGCACGACGCCCCGACTCATCCTGACACCCGGCCACATACACAGTATACATTGTACTACTTAACAACAAATATATATACGTTATTATTTACGGATGCGCACCAGAATCGACCCTAGGGCACCTAGTCAACAAAACTGTTAAGTCAAATTGTGAAATCTTTCCCTTTGTTCCCGGCCTATTCGACTACGCATCCGGGCCACATTCCAATACCAGTCCATCACACAATAGTAAATACTTTTACCATTCATAAAGCAATAGCAATTCTGAGATCGATCGGATACCCTAAAAATGAATTGTGATTCCATTGTGGTGCGAAATCACCCTGCGCACCTCGGGCTGGTGGAGCGTGATTACACATTCATAGCACAACAATACAATATTTATTTTATTTGGCATAATTATGAACAATACATAAACAAATCCCTGGATCACGCTCCACCGGTATTCAATTACCTTTATCCGCTGAGTTTGAAGCCTATTTGGCCTGATTTTGGATATTTAGAACTTGGCATAAAAACTCGGGCTGTTACACATGTATACACCATGAACTACTGGATAGTGTGGTCTAAAGGGTCCCGTTTGCAAAACTGCCATATGTGGGACCATTATAGCGTAAATGTCGCATTATACCCATTAAACTTAGCGGAACTACACTGCGACAATAAACAGCAAATAATTTCCCTGTACAATTGAATCTTTCTATTTAGCATTGCTGCACTTATCTTAAAGCCAGCTTATGAAATTTGTATCATACCTTATCATCACATTGACTTTTTTAATATATATGTAGTGGTGGATATTAAATTGATTTGAAATATATATTGTTTTCTTGGTTTCAGGAATTTCAGAAGCTAGTGATATCGAAGCAGCTGTTTCGCTGTAAGCTTAGTCACTGTGCATAGAACGCGATATTTTCGAGTTAAAAAGATACGTTGTTAATAAAATGATCTGTTAAATTGATGTTCATAAATGAGTAAATAAACATAAAATGACACTGCAGAATGCTCGGGGACATTTTGTCTTACTTCTCAAAATAAAACAGTGATCTTTAGTGTTTTCTGAAGTCACTCAGCATTAATTACATAAAAAATCGTAACAGCACAATATGAAGTAGACATTAAAGCATTATGCGTCACAGAGATCTGCGTGCAAGAAAAGCACACTGTAAGCTATTGCAAAGACTATATATTTTCGTTATGTTATTGCAGAGTGTAAAGCTTTTCTATTTTGGTTACAACAATAGCGTTGCCCATAAATATTGTTGTTGCAATAACGTCTGTTTTAGCGCACCTAACAAAGAAAAATATTGTTGTTGCAACATCAGTAGCCTTGCTCAATGCCATTGTAGGGACAATAGAATCTAACATAAATGCAGCGACAATAGTTTTCTCGTAGCATGTTAGCAACAGCAGCAGTTACTGATATATGTAACTGCAATATAATGCAAGCTTCTATTGCATTAACGGTAAAAATTTGATAGCTATTGTAACGACAATAGCATTTATAAATTAATATCGTGTTTCTGTTCACAAATATTAATGCGATTTCTATAAAAAATTTTCCTATTGTTTCAACAATAAACATAGGTTATTGTTTGTACCTGGCTTATTTAATATTTAAATGAAACCTTAATATGGTTGGCCCAGGTAATTATATCGTTAGAAAGAAGCGCAGAACTGGGATTCGGCTACTTAGGCTTATTGCTGATTCACAGAATAATGCGCCTATCTACTCGAAAATTTTTGTTACATACGACATGTCGCACGTAGCTGTGTTACATACCACATGTCGTATGTAACCAGTGTTACATACGACATGACGTACGTAACCAGTGTTACATACGACATGTCGTATGTAACAACAGGTACATAGAACTCCACGAAACTCTACTCTAGTTTGATATTGGTGCCACCAAGGCAGTTTGATATTTGTGCCCTTCCGCTTTGATATTGGTGTCACCCTCCAACTTGATATACGTGACACCTTCAGTTTGATATTGGCCCCCTCCAGATTGATGTTGGTGCCCCCTCCAGTTTAATATTGGTGTTCCCCTCCAGATTGATACTGGTGTCACCCTCCAGTTTAATATTGGCGCCCCTCCAGTTTGAAATTGGTGGCCCCTCCAGTTCGATATTGGTGCCCCTTGCAGTTTGACGTTGGTGCCCTGTCCAGTTTTGATATTGGTGCTCCCTCCAGATTGATAGTGGTGCCCCTCCAGTTTGATAGTGGTGGCCCCTCCAGTTTGTTAGTGATGCACGCCTTCAGTTTTATATCGGTACCCTCTCCAGTTAGGTATTGGTGACCGCTCCAGTTTGATACTGTGACCCCTTGCAGTTTGATATTGGTGATCCTTGCAGTTTGTTATTGGTGCCCTCTCTAGTTTGATTTTGGTGCTCTCCTCCAGTTTTATATTGGTGCCCCTTGCAGTTTGATGTTGGTGCCCTGTCCAGTTTTGATATTGGTGTCCCCTCCAGATTGATAGTGGTGCCCCCTCCAGTTTGATAGTGGTGGCCCCTCCAGTTTCATAGTGGTGCACACCTCCAGTTTCATATCGGTGCCCCCTTCAGTTTGGTATTGGTCACCCCTCCAGTTTGATACTGTGAGCCCTTGCAGTTTGATATTGGTGCCCCTTGCAGTTTGTTATTGGTGCCCCCTCCAGTTTGATATTGGTTACCTGTCCAGTTTGATATTGGTGCCTTCTCTAGTTTGATTTTGGTACCGCTCCGGTTTTATATTGGTGCCCCTTCCAGTTTGATATTGGTGTCCTCTCTAGTTTGAATTTGGTGTCCCCCTCCAGTTTTATATTGGTGCCGCTCCGGTTTGATATCGGTGTCCTCTCCAGTTTGATATTAATGCCCCTCCAGTTTGGTAGTGGTACCCCTCTCAAGTTTGACGTTGGCGCCCCGCTCCAGTTTGATATTGGTGTTCCCTCCAGTTTGATATTGGTGTCCCCCACCAGTTTGAAACGGGTCTGGGCTGGCGCCTCACAGAGTCGATTTAGTACAACGCGAAACCTAGCACTTAAAGTCCCGCATATATATATTAATGTTTGCGAATATAGCGTAACGAAAGGATTTTTATATTATGTTTTAAAACGGGAGAAGAGTTAACGAATTTTTAAGTTGCGATGTAAAAAACCTGGCTTCCACACTTTGTCATTTCACATTTATACCACCCCCCCAGGAAAAGCCTTTATTTCGCAAGTGACTTTTCATATTGTTAATCATGATCACTATCATTTCAGCGGACGGGGTTCGGTTAAAGACTCGGCTGGATTTATTATCATTTCAGCCGGTTTAAAGTCATTTTCGTGATTACTTTATAGTCCCCGCCGTTTCCTCCAAATATTACTAGTTGCTGTTCTCTACCTATTAACTACGACTGCAAAGGAGGATCCAAAAGGATTCATGGGTCGGATACCCCACTGGGGAAGGGGTGAATGAATATTCGAAGTGTCAGATTTCGCGTTGTACTAAATCGACTTCGTTAGGCGGCATCCCAGACCCATTTCAAACAGGAGATGGATACCAATATCAAACTTGAGAGAGCACCAATATCAAACTGGGGCGGGGCGCCAATGTCAAACTGGAAGGGGCACCAATATAAAACTGGAGGGGGCACCAATATAACACTGGAGGGGAGGCACAAAAATCAAACTAGAGAGGGCACCAATAACAAACTGGAAGGGGTACCAATATCAAACTGCAAGGGGTCACAGTATCAAACTGGAGGTGCCACCAATACCAAACTGGAGGGGCACCAATGTAAAACTGGAGGCGTGCACTATTACCAAACTGGAGGGGCACTAATATCAAACTAGAGAGGACACCAATATCAAACTGGAAGGGGCACCAATGTAAAACTGGAGGGGGGCACCAAAAACGGGGGCAAAAGAGAGGGGCAAAGGGGGATAAGGGGCAGATGGAGGTGCCACCATACCCTGGAGGGCACCAGAAGGGGGGGGATCAAGGAGGGGAAAACTAGAGAGGGCACCAAAATCAAACTAGACAGGGCAATAATAACAAATTGCAAGGGGTCATAGTATCAAACTGGAGGGTCACCAATACCAAGCTGGGGGGCACCGATATAAAACTGGAGGCGTGCATCACTATCAAACTGGAGGGGGCATCACTATCAACTGGAGGGTTGCAACACTATCAATCTGGAGGGGGCACCAATATCAAAACTGAAGAGATCGCCAATATCAAACTGCAGGGGCACCAATATCGAACTGGAGGGGACACCAATATCAAACTGCAGGGGCGCCAATATTAAACTGGAGGGAGACACCAGTATCAATCTGGAGGGAACACCAATATCATACTGGAGGGGGCACCAATGTCAACCTGGAGAGGGGCACTAATATCAAAATAGAGGGCGCCAATATAAAACTGGAGGTGTCACGTATATCAAATGGGAGGGCGACACCAATATCAAACCGGAGGGGCACAAATATCAAACTGGAGGGGCGTCAATATAAATGTGGAGGGAACACCAATATGAAACTGGAGGGGGCACCAATAACAAACTGGAGTAGAGTTTCGTAGAGTTCTATGTACCTGTTGTTACATACGACATGTCGTATGTAACATTGGTTACGTACGACGTGTCGTATGTAACGCTGGTTATAACGCAGAATTATAACCTTATTTATAATGTAATTATAATAAAAACACAAACAGTTTAGGGTCATTCTTTGCACCACTATGCCCTTCGCCTAGGAGGCCTCTAGTCTCGATAGGGGCACCGAATGTTATAAGGGGGCCTCGAGTAGAAACATTTACATATAGTTTTAGTTAGGCCGTCCTTTGCGCTCCTCCTACCCCCTGAGGGGGTGGCTCGAAAGCCAATAGGGGCCGCGAATGTTGTATAGGGGCCTCGAGTAGCAACGTTTACATGTTGCTTTAGTTAGGCCGTCCATTACACTCTCCTTACTTTTCCCCTAGGGGGCTCGGATCTTTATAAGGGCCCCGAATGTTGTATGGGGTGATCGAGCAGCAACGTTTACAATGTAGTTTTGGTTAGGGTTGTCCTTTGCACTCTCCCTAACCTTCCCTTATGGGGTCTGGGAACCCGATAGAGACCCTGAATGTTGTAAGGGGCCTCCAGTAGCAACATTTACATGTAGGTTTTGGTTAGGGCCGTCCTTTGCACTCCCCTACCCCTTGTTTGGGGCACCTGGACCACGATAAGCCATAATGTTGTAAGGAAGCCTCGACTAGCAACGTTTACATGTTACTTTAGTTAGGGCCGTCTTTTCACTCTCCCTACCTTTCGCCTAGGAGCATCGGGTATTGACCAACATTTATAGCAATCACATTAATATTTATGAACATAAACACGATATTAATTTATAAATGCTATTGTCGTTACAATAGCTACCCAATTTTTATTGTTAATGCAATATAAGCCAGCATTATATTGCAGTTAAATATATCAGTAACTGCTAATGTTGCTAATATGCTACGAGAAAACTATTGTCGCTGCATTTATGTTAGATTCTATTGTCGCTACAATGGCATTGAGCAAGCTATTGATGTTGCAACAACAATATATTTTCTTTGTTAGGTGCACTAAAACAGACGTTATTGCAACAACAATATTTATGGGCAACGCTTATGCTGCAACCAAAATAGAAAAGCTTTACACTCTGCAATAGCATAACGAAAATATATCGTCTTTGCAATAGCTTACGGTGTGCTTTTCGTGCACGCAGATCTCTGCGAACTACGCACTATACATTTTAGAAATACGCCCCAGAACATGACATCTTGTCATGTACACTGGCCGGACAAAATACAGGCCGGCCATCCAGCCGCAGCAACCGATAGTTTCATATATATGGTAGCACGCCTGTCGCGTTTTCCTCCCATGTTCAACGTTACCAGTGCCTGTCTCGGTAACGTAAAACGCCGAAACGCCCTCAACCAATCGTAGTGAAAGTCATTTTAATGAAATAAATTTTTGATCTAAAAATTGCAAATTATACACTTTGTTAACTTAAATTTCCGCAGATGTAAAATTAAATATTTATGTATTTGTGATAAGATGAGCCGTGCTATTACCGCATCTTGTGTCGGACCCCCTAAGCCATATTTGCCTCAAAACCTTAAGGCCGCAAAAACCCCGCCGCGCGGTTCCCTTTTCGCGAAATTCCTGTAACCCCCTCCTGATCCGATGATATAAAATTCAAACTTACTAGCGCGTAATTACAACAAACCTATTCGTTGTCAATTATTAATTATTTGTGATTTTGTTTTGAACAGAAGCAGGGATGCAGAATCTATCGATTATCTTTTCGCACACTCACTGGGATACACCATAAAGAACCCGCGGTTGGACTATTGTTTTCCTAATGCCACTTTGTTCGAAAGCAAAGCAATTTTACGTTTTCAATCTAATTGCACACTTGATTTCTTTACAATGCAGATTATGAAACAAAATGTAAATGCTGTTGCAAAACGGTACATATTAATTTGTTTGAATCTACTAAAAATGATATAACTAATTGCTGCACTACGTAACATTGGAATTGAATAGGTACTGACACCTGTTTTATTGCTGTCTTGCTGTGATGTTCTTGATAATCATAAATATTGAGTCTATTCAAGCTAATTATTGCCATTGTAAATTATTGCATGGAACATGAATAAATTTTAGAAACATATTGATAAGACAATACAGAAATGCCTCGAGCAATTAGATTGCAAACTATGTATCGTTTCAAACCAGAAAGCAAAAAATATAAAAAATTAATAATTATATATTTTATAGTAGTAATTTCTTAGTCATTCCAGTTGTTGCAAACTGACATTGACGTATTAAAAAAATTTTGTTTTAAACAATTTTTGCCGTTGTTTCAGATGTAACAGTAAATACCAAAAAGTTTAAATTCTGCTGGACATAACTCCAAAGTATAACCATGGTCTATATATAATTGATAGGATCGGAAAAAACCAATGAAGAATTTCCGTCCTAACAGATAAATTAAGGATATAACCAACTAATCAAATAATAACAAGCTAAGGATATGTATTCAGTCATCTGATTTAAGAACGACGCAAGCATCACACCGTTTACTAAAGTGCAAATCCAACCTAACAAAAAGCTGGACATCTGGAGACATATTGGTTAATTTCAGTGCAAATCTTTTTATTCAAATATTTTGCATGGAACAATAAAAATTATTAGCAATTATTGTCACACAAGTGCAATAGAACAGTTGCTGAATATCAGATTGAGAATTCAATTTGAAACCATATTCAAATTGAATTAATCATATTTAATCATATTTAATTTAATATATTTAATATTATATATTAATATATAATATTAATATATATTTATATATACATTAATATATATATATATATATATATATATATATATATATATATATATATATATATATATATATATATATATATATATATATATATAATATTAATATATATATTTAATATATATAATATATATTTCATATATATATATAATATATATATTATATATATTTAATCATATTTAATTTAATATAATAATTTAAACATATTTTATCATAATTAATCATACCATATTGAATTAATCAAATGAATTAATCATTTGAAACCATATTCTAATTAAAATAATTAATTATTCAAAGCGCAGTCAAACCACTCTGAAAGGCAAACAGAGTTTCCATGTCGAGAGGTTATCACTATGTGTCGGACCTCTTTGAAAAATTTCGGGTAAAAAGACAAAAATTGTATATTGGTAAATCTGCGTTTATTTTCTGGGGTGATCAAAACAGAGGACGTGCCCCTCAGCTCGATTTCTGGGCAGAAAGTACCTGCATCATCTAGGTCACAGTTCTCAGCTGATCCAATCAGTTATAACGTATCCTTTGTACTCACATTTCCATCAAGAACCGATTTTGGAATGCTTTTCTAGCAAACAATCATTTCATTGGTGTAAGTTTTTTTTTCAAAAGATAAATCTTACTTACTGTAGGTAAATAAATAGTTGTCTTCGGCTCTAACTTGTCATAGATTGCAACCGAGCAGACAAATATTGTGACGAAAAATATAGAGATAGGCAAGTGTTCCAGTGGACAACTGTTCTAGTGCGTGAATGTCATAGTGGACAAATGTCCTGGTGTGCAAAATTTTCCAGGTGGGCAAATGTCAGGGTGCACAACTGTCTGGGTGAGCAAACGTTTGGTGGGCATCTGTTCTGGTGGGCAACTGTCTGGCGGACAAGTATCAGGTGGACAACTATCCGGTGTGCAATTGACCGTCCCCATACCATTATTACATATAGTATACTTGGCATTTAAGGTACAATAACTTTTGCAAACGCTGGTATTAAGAGACGGAACGTATTTTTACATATAGCAACACAACCGACTAAAACACAAAAACCTGACACATAATAATCGATGCCTGGCCTCTCATAGCGCAAGTCTGGGCAATGTATAACGCCACAGAGACAGTTTAACAGCAGACAAGGGACAAAAAGTTGACCAATATAATTTTTAGGGGCAAAAGTTAAATATATACTATAATATATTCTCGATATAATAAGCGTAGGCCTTAGTCTTAGCCTAAGCTAACGTCATTATATGAGCCATGTACTAAGCTAGGCCTAAGTGAGGTTTGGGGGGCTACCTATCTAAGCTGTTCTTTTTTCTAACACTATAAAGCCCGGCCCCTAAAGGTGACATGGTGGGCCGAAAATTTGAATAAATCACGTGTTCTTTAATACCAGAGATTGTTCCTTGGTATCCAAAGTATGTCCTTTAATACCAATTTTTGGCGAAATAAGAACCCATCAATCAGGTTTCGCGGTATTATTCACCATTTGTAAAAATATTTGAAAAATTTTTTGACGTTAACAGATAGAAATACTAGTAACAAAACCATAAATACAAAAATATACGTATCGCTTTCTTCTATCTCGCAGTACATGTTTCTCCCAGTCTAAAAATTTTCAATAAATTTCGATATAGTTTTAAAGATTTTTTAAGTTCACTGGTATGCCAGGGATTGTTTCTTGGTATCCAAAGTATGTACCTTTAATACCAATTTTTGGCGAAATAAGAACACATCAATCAGGTTTCGTGGTATTATTCACCATTTGTAAACATATGTGAAAAACTTTTGACGTTAACAGATAGAAATACTAGCAACAAAACCATAAATACAAAAAATATACGTATCGCTTTCTTCTGTCTTGCAGTACATCTTTCTCCCAGTCTAAAAATTTTCAATAAATTTCGATATAGTTTTAAAGATTTTCCTAAGTTCACTGATATACACAATACAATCTGCAATGTAGAGCACACGCGCTGTTCAAAGTATAAACAAGCAATGTATATTCAATACGGTATTATGTGACAGAAATTAAAATGATTCTAGATGGCATGTCTACTATATTTCTTGCGACGTATTACATTTTTGATAAAAATCTGAGAGTTCATGATAAAATTATGCAAAAGACTATGGCATTCGGTCATACTCATGTACTTTCGGCGGTATGATGGTTTTACTTTTCTTCGTCGTGGATTCCAATACGTACCCGCAGTGATCTCTGGTTGGAATATTCACTACTTCCAGATATCTTTGGGCGTATTGATTACCCCCAAGATACCCTGGAAGGTGTCGACTACCCCAATTTCTTAGGAAGTTTGACTACACCTGCAACAAGCACTAAACAAAAATTTGGAGGGATACTCTGTGGAATTTTTGGCAGGAGTAGGCCGAAAAACGATCGCATTATTGGGCAAAGCAGACTATTAGCTGTACTGTCGAGTGTGATACCGTTCTAAAAATTTTCATAATATACTATTGTATTGACTGCACGGTCCAAATTATTACCGTCCGGAAAGAAGCTGCAGTGTTGAAGCATGGCTTTGGCATTAGATAGTTGAAGCGCAATCAGTTTTTGGTGTTGTTTTGGATATGGAGCGGTCGGCACCTTAGGTGGAACGTAGCGTAGTTTATCCGAAGTGGAGTGTTAAAATTTTTTGAAGCTGTTTGCTCAGATCAGTTTTTGCGCTTTATAGTAAATAGAAACTATATATAGTAAACATATTTGGTTTATAATATATATATATATATATTTTATATATATATATATATATATCTTTTATATACTACTATCTCTACAGAAATCTGAAATGAACGTTATTAATGCGTTATAACAGCTGAATGATTCTTTAATTGTGCCTTTTACTACATTTGGTTACGCCCAAGGACGGTGTAATGATCCCGCAATAAAGATTGTGGCTTTGACAAAGTTACCAACCGTCATGATATGACACTGTTTTCCTGCAATTTTACTGAAAGTGTGCATCATAGGGTTCTCCAATAGCTGCTTGTTGTGTGCATTTGAATCCGAGGACAAATTTTTAAAGTGACACGTTGTCGTCAGGTCAAGAAGGCAAGCGACTACCGATTAGCGAAGATATACACGGGATAAATTCTATGCTCCTACGGTGTATATACATAGTCATAAAGCAATGATCTCTACAACCATTTATAAATTTCCAGAATCTCCGACAGCCGTCAAATAAGTGGAAGCCAGTTCTACTCACATATTGTTTTTATCGTTTTTGTAGTCAGTAAAAGTGGTAACGGGTTCACCGAATTAGCTCAGTTTTTCACAACGGATACAATTAGGTTACATGTTAGAACACATGATGCATAAATCTCTTGTAGCTGTTCTCTCGAAAGAATATAAAAGGCTTATAACTCACTCTCAAAACGCAAATCAATCCTCATTTACCAATTTTCTGGCAGCAAATTTTACAGAGTGGCTAGATTTTTGTCAAAATTATATCGGTGTATCATTCAGTGACAGATTAGACTTGGTGTCAGAACTAATACAAACTGCAGTTAAAGGAATCTGAGCGCAAAACATTATATATTGAAGAAAAATAAGACAACCAGTCCTTTGTTGTCTGACCTGTTATGTCCGTTTAAATGTTCACGGTAAATATATTGTTAACCCACATTTCTATTGTCCTGTACCGGGTAACCTAAAAGCAATTCCCGTTTGGCAACAGGCGTAGCGATACCACATACTTTAAAAACAACGCGTACGTACATATATTGTCATCTTTTGTATGTTATCGCTTTGACTTTCATTCAGTAATTTAGTTCAAATTTCAATAGCGGATTTATATACACTTAAGGGGTTGATCTTCTCGGCAAGTTGTCCTCGTGGTGGAAAAGGGGGCAGACCAGGGGTAAATGTTTGAAAGTTTTAAAACTTTCATAAACATATCCTAGTTTTTGATGAAATTTTCGCCAAGTTTCCAACTTGGGGAATCAGGAATTTGTGAGCCGGGAAATTGGGGATCGGGAAATTGGAATGGATATGGAAATTTGCGAATCTAAAACTCTGGGATCGAAAATGTGGTAACCGCGAATATAAGAATCGGGAATGTGGAAACGAGAATGTGGGAATTGTGAATTTCGGAATAAGAAATTCGGAAATCAGGAAAGTGGGAAACGGTAATTTTGAAATCGGAAATTTTGGAATCGGAAATTTTAGAATCGAAAATTTTGGGAGTCTGGAATTTTGGAACCGGAAATATGGATATCGGGAAGAATGTTTATACGTTAATTTTAAATTCGGATTCAATGGACTTCAAACTTAACAATATATTTGTAACTGTCATTAAAATCACAACTTTTATCAGCTGATGGGGAATACGAATAAAAGTTCGACACAACAAAATGAAATATTAACACGACAGAACTTTGAACAAATTTTGGGACACCACGTTTGCAGAGCGGCATGTCGCACTTTTTTGCTGCTGCAGTTTGTTTACACAGTCAATTGTTTTGAAGACCTCGTGAAATCCGCAGATAAAAACACACTGCTACAATTCCCACGCGGTATTGCAACCGATTACGATACAGTATTGAACGTATCTTTTTATTGAGCAGAAAAGGTTATGTTTAACAGTGCTCGGTACGTCTTTGACTGCGGTCTCTGTCTAAGCACAACATGAACTCGTCAATGTGAAAACTTCATTGTAAACTTCGAGAACCAACAAGAATACTGAGCGGATTATTAAAAGCTATATCGAAGTTTTGGCTATTTTACAGAAGATGATATAGGAAGCCCACCTGCGGCTAAAGCATATGAGCGCGAGGTCCATCGGCTCAAGGTGGAGCAGATGTTTTGTCTGGGAACTGAGCCAGGGCGTTAACTTTTTGAAATGTTTTGAAATTAATGCATTTGCCCTTCTGTTTTGAGTCGAGCTTGGAATGACGCAGGCTCAGCAAAGAAAAATCCGAAGGTTTGCAACACTAGTCTAATGAATACAGTAAAAAAATTTTAACGTAACCCTAAGGGGCTTGTGTTATACCGCGGCATTCTGTAAACACTAAGTTTAGTCTTTAGCCTAAGCTTAGGTCCTTATATGCGACATAAACAAAGAAAAAGTCGACAGGCTCCCGTGTCAAACAAACCCGACACTAAGATGTTATTAACGTTATGTTGTAACGCCCATCAAGCTTACTCGACCCTCACTGGGTTAATTTAACCACAAAATTCAATTTGAAATGATATTATGACATTTCGTTATTAAAAAAATGATGGCAGAAATAGCATAGTCGGTTATGCGTTGCGCAATAAACCAATTTTACGTTGACAGATGGGTGGTACGTCGAACAAGCGATCGCCAATCGGTAATGACTGAAGGGTATGGAAGGGCTCACGTTACGTTTACTCATGCGGTAGCATACCACGTTTGTAGACATTAATTTGGCTTTGCTTTATACACCTTAAAGATAACAATATTGCCAGTAGAGACCAACTTCACTTCTTTATTATTTAATTTTGTTTTATTAAACGATTTTCTAAATTTTTCTGAGTGCATCAAATATGGTTCTCTGAAAAAAATTATTTAATAGATATGCTCGTTAAAAGTATAATCTCTGATTATAGGTTAATTTATAATACATTATACTACGACACTATATTAGAGTCAACTTTGATATTTCTGATTGGCGGCAATCCACCTGATGATTGCTGCGTTTACCTGCTTTACGAGTTTAAATGATTAAGCCGTTGAAATTTCAATGATAGCCAAGGGGCTTTATAGAAATGAAGAATAGAACCATTCAGATATTATGCACGATACTTCTTCAGCGCAAATTGTTTCAAAGATAGCAACATGAAGTAAAATTGATTCAAAAACATTGATCAGCAGTTTTTATAATAATGCTGTATTACCTCCACAATATCTAGCACATTAAGTTTCAGCACATCAAAATGGAACACTTGAAACAAAATTGAAGAAAAATCTACATACAAGCTATAAAAAAAGTTTAAGTGCTCCCTTATCGTGCCTCTATCAAAACACAGTATTCACGAAGCGAATATCAATACTTCGCAGTTCATCATGCATATACTTGTCAAGATAAAGAGTGGAAAAGGGAAAACGATAGGCACAGAGTGTATTAATGGTACACATACAATCATGGGAGGTCGAATCGATAGAGGATTACAAGGAAAACGAATTAAGATTAAGGACGGACGAAGTTATTTGCAAACAAGGTCGAGGAGTCGCATTCTAAAAACATTTAAGCAGGGCCACCGTGGAAGGGTCCCTCAAAATAACAAGTCCTGCGCTCGTGAGTTTTTCCACCATTAAGAACAAACCCTTCTCATAAATTAGACGAGCACTCTCACGCCGTGCAGCTACGGGAAAGAGTCTCGTCCCCTTTTGGGATTGAATTAACTTCAGGTGGGCAGAAAGGGCCATCCCAAATGCAGTTCGACGTGTCATGACATATTTAATTGCCACCCAGCTCCAAACATGCTTCAACTGGAATAGGTTTTCTTTTGGACGGAAAATATATATAGAGTGAGATGGCATTCTTGCTTTAGACCCAAGTTGTGCAAATGACTTCGGACCTGTTGTGAGTGATGGAGCAAATCTTCTTGGTACGAGGAAGCCAAGAGATGGAGTCAACTGGGACCGGGAACTTAAGCAATTTAAAGAGTAGTCGAGACCGGTCCCTTAAATTCGAGCTCCTGCCCTTGTGGGGTTTAGGAAGTAACATGTAGCCCAATACACAAACCTAGACGTGTGTCCTCAAGCGGTGCTTCAACGGCAGGGAGCCACGTCGGAGATACTTTGGGTCTTTTCTTTTAGGCCCCCAAGCCCGAATTTGGTCAGTTTCAAAGATACGGAGCTGATTTTGGTACCAATGTGTTCAACTCGATGAGATGGTTCAGAAAAATACTCATTTACCCACATTCTTGAAAAAAAATTTTCGATTTTTTAAGGTCCGAATGTCCCCTCTTGGGAACCCAAATTTTTTCCTTTTGAAATATGGTCATGTTGGGTACCGTTGGACTCGGCTTCGTGAGAGACATCTACTGATGTGTAGTTTATTGAATCTAGGCCACCGTTAAAAAGTTATGAGGACCCAAGTAACCCTGAGAGGCGATACGTTATAACGTTAGAAAAAGAACAGCTTACAGGAGGGCGTTCGGGTGCCAGAGCCCCCACTTAGACTTAGTGTATGTCTCATATAAGGACCTTAGCTTTAGTATATCAAGTACCGCATGGCCTGCATTTTATTTCCACCCCTCAGAATTACTTGGGCCCTTATAACTTTCTAACGGTGGCGTGAATTTCAATAAACTACACAAAAGTAGATTTCTGTGATCAAGCTGAGTCCAACGGTACCCAAAATGACCATATTCTGAATAAAAACATTTTTGGTTTCCCGAGGGGTAGCATTGTAACTTCAAAAAATCGAAAAAATTCTCAAGGATGTAGTTAAAATGAGCATTTTCTGAATCGCCTCATTGAGCTGAATTGATTGGTACCAAAATCAGCCCTGTATCTTCAAAATTGACCAAATTCGGGCTGCAGGGGGGGCTAAAGGAAAAGACTCTTAAAAGCTTTATTACAGATATTTATTACAGCTTTATTAGTATTTATTACGGAAATTATAGTAGAATTCTTTAATTATATCTACAAATATTGACATTGAAAAGCCAGTCGTTTTCACACAAAGGCCTAATCCTAACAGCAAGATTTAACAAATAATTTATTCAAAAATATTAATCCAACAAATATATACTTAAGTATTAATGTGTTGCTTGTTTGTTTACAACCGTGAGACGCTTCTGTCGATCACCGGTTTTTTGCCATCGCAGTGGCATATTAATCCAAGCAGCAACGAATTGAGTTTGTTTCTATTTAAGCTTGGCGTCTAAGTGTTCTTGAAGTAAAACCGTTTCAGTGACGATACCAAATGGCAACAACTGCAACGGTGACACAAGTTGATCCCTTAATGTGCTATTTAACAGCGAAAGGACTCTGATCGGATAAAGCGGAGCAATTTCGAGCAACGACAATATGGCTAATCGTAGGCACGATGGCATCATTTCGTTTGATTTGGCTAGCCGACTTCGTTCGTAACGCCGAAGTAACTGTTCACACATGTTAAAGTGTTGCTGGAAGGCTAAAAGAATCTACAAAGGATACAGCGGACAGGCAGCCTTGCCCTGAGTACAAGGGAACGCGGCACTAGTTATCATAAAATTATTCCTTTTCAAGCTCTCAACTTTAGTGTCGACGACGGAAATTTTTAAGACAGAAAGGGCAGGGACATAGGGCGTGAGGGCTCGATCTCATGGTACTGGAGTGTGCACGTGGTTCCAGGCTCGACTGGTCATATGCTGTGCTAAAGATTCTCGAAGTAAGACGCGATTGCAGGTGGAGTGTAATGAGAGGCTCAGAAGTATCTAGTTCATGTCGGCATTCTCAAAACGGGAAACCCACTTGCCTATTGATAATCTGTTAAGAATGGAGGATACAAAGCCAGGATAAATATCAAGTTATAAAGGTGAACTGCTCGATAGAATTGTTGACAATGTAAATTTCGGAGAAAACTTATGGCATTATAACCTTAAGGCACAGTAACCTTTCCTTGGTAAAATCTAAGGTAGCGGATGTGGAAGTGGTCTCAGGTGACCCCTAAAGCAGCTATACTATTGGCATGATCAGGGTACAAGGGTACGGCGAATACGGGCGGTTCTACGCTTGAAAGCATTTGGAACAAGGGAACCAAACAAACAGGGATTACATGGGAAAATGAGGAAAACGGGTCGGACGTTACTAGCGTGGAGCAGGCTCAAAGTTTGGCCCTGTCTTGTAGGACCTTCATATCACTAGAGTGTGGGCCAATATAAGGGCCATGCTGAATACTCTGGTTAACGCGCCGGCATCCCATCAAGCTATAAAAGGTTCCCTTAGGTCAACCGTAGGATAACCGGGAGTCGGGGAAACCGGGGTCGTCTGTCGCACCTTAACGTGGCATGGTGGTGTACCTGAAATCCCTTTAGGCTAGAACTGATCATGGTGTAACTGTAACATGATCGTTCCGGTCTGTTACGCTGGAAATTGTTCTCGTCAAGGCCCGTGATAAAGCCCGAAAGGACGGCAATTAACGGTCCGACACGACCCGGTCCGATGGTCCGTCGTTCAAGCCTGACCCCTGTAGCGCCATGGAATCGTATTGCGCGTATAATCTTGTCCCTTGTTATGCCGTATGTAATCTTAACTGCTTTTCATGTCGCTATAATTGCCCGTCGTATATGCCATGCTTTCCTTCGCATTTGTACGTGTGTCGAATCTAGGAGACGTGTCAAAGGATGAGAAAATTGAAATAGCGCTGAATTAAACCAATCATAGGAAAGCTTTTAGGTTTCTAGAGACTTCGATATGGCCAGAATTTCTTGAGTACGTTCTTAAGCACGTAAGGTCAAAATCACGACCATCCGGGAGTCGGAGGCCTCTCCGCCGCTCGCCATGCATGGAACGGCAGTGGATGTTCGCCGAATTACGAAAGACACACACTGACACAAAAATTCGTTGGGGAGTAGTGAAATATCAAAATATTAATTTTAGCTAGCCTAACCAAAACTTCTCTCCATGGCTGAGCTAAAAGGAAATCCACAATGAAAGCGAAAACAACAAATTCGGATTCTGGGTAAAGGAATAAACCGGACGCGGTTTCCAAGGACTGTAGCCGGTCATTGCTTCGACATTCGAAATCATGCCCCGAACACTTTTCGGTGCAGAATTTAGTGGGCTTTCTAACGCGGTCTATTAGAGTAAAATCGGCACATAAGTTATCAAGCTATATTAGTAATTTTCATCTATCATCCGCCTAAACAACTACTGCTTACGCTAGGTAGGGTTGTTGTCATCATTTGATTATATCGACTTATCACGCTGACAACCACCCTTTTATTCATACATATTTCTAGGACGTGAGTGAATCTTAGCCCGTCCTGTTTTGGACTAGCAACGCGCCGTCTAACTGGTTACGGCTAAAATAGTGCTAACAGATTTGTGCTAACTTAGCTTCACAACGAGGTAATCACCGAATTTATAACTCCTTACTATTTTCCAGGGAAAGCCCTAGATTGGCCTTTTGGGTACCAGTGTTTCGATTGAACGAATTTATAACCCAAGAGCACAATCGCGTTACGGGCAGCCGCTTTGTCTATACATTGGGTACGGCGAAAATACGTTCGCCCTTTTCATTTCTATCAAAATCACTCGATCAGGAACGCTGCAACCGCTCCCTCCTGTTCTAGGAGTAACTCCGGTACGAATTTGAGGCATTATTGTATTGCCCAACTATCAAGAATTGCAAAAAGCCCTAGCGGGTCTTTTTCCACTCAGCTGTTCAGCCGCTATAAAGCGCCCCCTTTCTCCCTGTCTGTCATTTCTTACTGTATACTGTACAAATCGACATCTATTTTTATCTCATTTTATAAAATAGTAATAGTTTTACCCCGATCCTAATTGTCGGCATGCGACCACTTATTCCACTTGCCTACACTTGGCGAACAAAACAATATGCGGCGGGTCTTTATCCGGCCATCCGTTGACCCATAGTAACCCGCTAAAGTACGTCCCAAAATCGTCTAAGTCCAATAGTGGGCACAAAATTTCCAAAATGTTATACCCAACTCGAAAGTCTGCGAAACACCCCTCTTCGTGTTCACCGTGTCGAGACGAGACTCAAAATATACTCGGCGGGTCTCGGTCCGCCCTCCCGTTAACGCGAGGCCAGCACAATTAGCGACACTACCTTCGTCAAGACTCTCTCTATTTTCATCATTTTAGTACTTTTCCAAATTCTGACCGCGGGACTGGGTATTACCTCTCATTCGAATCGCCCTCTCCAGACAAGTTCAACGATTGCCCTGTAGCATCGTTCCCGCCCAGCCGCTAGGGTAGGAGAGCCTGCTAAAGCTCCCCATATTAATATATGTAAACCGATCCGCATGGATCAGAGCCTACTACGGGGCATAACAGCCTCGTGTTTGGTACCATTCGAGCCCGCTCTTCGTTTTGGGTACAAATTTGGCCCCAGCCCACCGAAATTCCCATGGGAATCCCTTGCCCCTAGACCCTTATTTTGCCCCGTTTGTTTTCTTTTCTGTCTCATTCGACCATTTGTTTGCTGTCGTGTCTGTAAATCCGGTCCTTTTTGTGTGTGCCGCTGTGTCTTGTGTCTTCTCTTTTGAGTCTTTATTCTTTTCTTTCGTTTTCTGTTCTTTCTCCTCCTCTCCCTTTTCTTTCTCCTCTTTTCTGTCTACTATTTCTCCTTAATTAAAAGTGTTAAGTAAAATATTAATAATAGTAATATTTAATATATATATATTAGGGGAAATAAAACAAGATACCAGACGTACATATATACATATATAAATACCATATATTTATATAGAGAATATAAAAAGAAACGATGGCAAAATTCGTAAGTTTTACGAATTTAGTATTATATACGTAGTACATAAGTAAGGGGAGGGTCCCGCCCGGCCACACGTTCCCCCTGGGCAAGCCCGGAAAGTGGTATTGATCTCATGAAGATTCAAAACCGAAATAAACACAAACACTCAGACCAACAGATAAACGTGTAATGTTTACCTGTTGCTGCATGGATTCAATGGGGAAAGATTGTCGGCGTACCAACATTGAAAGGAAGGAACAAAGGACGGGACGACATTCCATGGGAATAAACGATCATCGCAGACAGCGATATCAACGTGTAATGTCTGCATGGCATTGCATGAGGAATATGGGGAGACAATAAGTGAAATTGGCTCATGGTTTGCATTCAGCAGTTAAGATTGGTGATTTTAAGTTAATATCTCTTTAGCTTTAATAATAATAGTTAATAATTGTAATAGTAACAATTAGTACTTTTTCGACCAAATTGCTGCCAGACAAAAGATAAACGTGCAATGTTTGCACGCGTCTATGTTCATTCTATAGGAAATAGCGGAAAGTGTGGGTCGAGTTTCACATTCGGAGGCTTAGTTTGATTGTTCTGAATTAATAGTTTCATAACTTTGATAGTAATATTTAATAATCTTAATACTAATGATTGATGTTTTACGGATTAGATTGTTTCGTTATGGGAACGTCTGATTTGTCAGACGTAAACAAAAAGATTAACAGTCATGAATCAAAGGGCGACATTTCGACCTTCGCTCTACTTCGGCAAATGGCCTTCTATTGTCTGTCCCTCTCCCTAAAGTGATCACTGGTTTACTGTAATCGGCAAATTCAGAAGTTTCTAAACTTTTCCGATTGGCCATCGGAACCAAAACCAGAAAATGAGGGACGACGACAAAATGCCTCCGATTGGAGGACGCCAAAAGTCATATGCTTTAATAATATAGGCAAAAATTTCGAGGTCGGACGTGGGTCCGACTTATTGGAATCAGTATGACCTCGACAGCACGGAGTTCGGGCGACTTTACTGACCGGCTACGTGGTTATAGCTAGTGTATTTTTCTCGACTTTTCTCGTTTTGTTGTTTTCGCGCTTGGATTTGGATCGAAAGAGATTCGCCGAGGAATCCACGTGACGTCCAATGTCGCGTGAAGCGGTACGAGCTGGTGCTGGTGCTGCCCGCTGGGATCAAAGGCGTAAGTATGGGTGTGGGAAGTTAGGAAGAATACAAGGGGGTTTAATTTCCCCAAGGTTAGGCGCATCAAGCCCGAAATGTGACGAAAATTATCCATGAAATCTTAGCTTGATCGTAGCAAACAACTGCCCCTACGAGTTGATTTACCCCGTCCAGCATCTGACAACCCCTTCGATCTAGAACTGCTACACACGTCGTTTTCCTGGAATTTTCTAAGTTATCGGTCCAAAATCCTGTGCGATTCTTAGGAAAATTTTGGTCGAAGTCTCTCTGATTCCCTGTGATCATAGGTAGACTACAAATAAACCATTTGGATGCACGGATCCAATTTTCAAGCCTATTGAGCTGAGTTAGGATTTCAAAGAATTTCTCCATGAGCTGATCACGGTTGTAAATTTAGCAGGAAATGAATCTACTTAGGAAAACTGGTTGCAAGGATTGTTTGGGCGTTGAATCGCGTCTAAAAGTTATTAATTTTAGTAGAACATTCGGTGCTCGATCCGCGATCGGAGCAGAACGAATTACGTTTTTGCTAACGGGCAGAGGCCTTCACGGGCCCGTTCTTGCCCTGGGCGGGTAAATTAAATCCATCTGTAAGTGAGTTAAGAAAATTTGGGTACCAAGGCCCCGCGCTTAAGCCGAAGCATGACCCGCGGCCAGGGTCAAAACCTGCAGAAAATTTTTAAAACAGACCACGCGTGAGTGCTTTTTGGGTCAAGGAGTCAAACGGATGCTTTAACGCTGGACGTTTCACTGAAACAATCATCTGATTTTATTATGGTTTCTCTTTGTATGATAAGCTTGATTCAATACAATATCTGATTGATCTTATGCATACTTTTGGTATTTGTCTATGCGCATTTCGTCGAGATTCAAATTTCTAGACCGAAAGTACTAAGCTTGTTCTATCTTAATCTTGTACTACCGACCGGAGAGTACTTAATTATCTTGCCTCTGCCCCAATCTAATAGGGTTCATGCAGTAATTCATAGCCATATGGAAGTTTGTGAAATCCTCATCATTCAAGCTTAAATGCCGCTATTTCCAAATGCATTCAGGGTTCAGACGTGACCCAAGCCACTTTAATTGAGCAAACATCACAATAAACCGTCGCACCCGGGGGTGACATTGATTGTTACTACAACTTTAGTCGCTTTTTGGGATTTCTTTCTGGAACCATGAATGTGCTAGGATACCAACCAATGTTTCACATAAGAGCTCTAGTAGATATCACTTATCCTCGACTCAAAGTGTTGGAACACCTCTTTATACTAATCCCGGAACGGATCACAGGTGTAGTGTTGGGCTTGTATTGACTGTTATTGTATCGGATTTTGTCAGACTGTGTACATTGAAAATTTCCTAGGATGTCCGCTCTAACTTGTAGGAACCACTGATCAACCATAAACCCGCGCGTCTCTTTCGATCCGGGAATACGCCAAAGAGAGCAAAACCTAAATTTTAGCACGCGTCCCTATCCTTTAAAATTAGCTCGGATGTGAGGAATGTTTTTTCTTAGATCCGATGAGAGCAGCACCTTCAAATTTTTTCAGAGCGACTTGATCCCTGACTTTTTGGATTTTTCGTTTATCTCGGCATTGTAACCCGTTAGGTCGCATATATATTCGGGGTTCAGATTTACACTTAGATTTGTATATTCCAGGTTTGCATTCAGATTTCTCTCCTCTCTCTCTGTCATTATAGGATTCTGTTTCACGATGACAGAATTTCCTCTTTGAAAATGTATATCGAACGAGCGATGGAAATATCAAAATTACCATTGTTCGAGGCGACGTAAGGCAGCGAAAATTGCACTGCATTGCAATTACATACAACGCACAAACAGCAACACTCCAAAAAATTTGGAACTAGGGATAGGAGACGTAGAAGGGGGAATTGAAAGAGTAGAGAGGATCGGGTCCAAATCTCGGGCCCCGCTTGCCAGTTCATGTCTAGGATAGGGTACGTCGAAATAGAATTTGTCAAAACTAACCTAAACCAAGGCGAAATTATCATTTCGGACCTTACTTAGAAGGTGCCCCAATCACTGCAAGAGTGGGACAAAACGCCCCTAAGGCCCCTAATTATCGTCTAAAGGTAGATCTACCAGAAAAGTTCAGCAGAAACCTCCATTAATCAAAACTAGCCTCTACGTATCGAATTAAAAAGTTGCCCTTAACCAAAACATGCTATTTTGGACCATTTCTAGAGCTAAATAACGGCCAACTCGAAGGTTACACAAAGGCCCCCATAGGTTTTACCATAGCTTAGTTGCTGAACTAACGCAAATGTTTACTAAAATCTACCGAGACCTTAAAGGGGCAAATACTGAGCAACTCAAAGTTGGCAGAAAGGTGCCCCCATAGTTACATGTCATTTTGGACGAATTTCGAGCGTTCATTGCTAAACATCCGCAACTCAGAGGAATCCCCTTCGATATTTTTAGATAGTACCATGAACGAACTATCCCCTGCAGTGGTTAATTTAAGGAAAACGATAACATAGATTCGGAAAAGCACCACCAAACTCAGTACAAATCGCCCCCCTCTTAGAGTATGAAATGTGTGCCGATTTTAGATCGCTATTGTCAGGGCCTACTCAGTCAGACACGTGCTCCTATCTCTCAATTTATAGTACCAGGATTTCCCTAGACATTTAACAACTCAGGATTATACAATCACTCTTATTCCCCAAGATACATCAACGCTAAATACACACCAAATCCTCTAATTTTTGCTTATCAAATTTTTGTGTAACTTTAGGCCCCCATGACCGACTTAATTATGAATGGAGGAATGTTCTCTCTAGCCCTTAGGTTGGAGAGCGTACTAGCTCCACAACGCGTTCATTACCTTTGGGCCCTTTAGAGGGTCCGTCGAAAAATCAACAGGCAAAGTTAGCACGAAAATAAATTGCCCCTTTAGGAATTACACTAGAGTTAGAAGCTGACATTTCCTCCACAAAGTTCACTATAAGGAAATTGAGGAGTGTCCCTGGTTATTCTGCCTTGCTAGACAACTAGCCCGGGATCTCTCCCAGGCTAACAAAAAGTAGCATTGATGAAGTGAGAATCTGTTTAAACACATTACTCACGTCCCCAAAATCATTGTCACGCTAGCCCGTCTTTTCATAGCTCCATGAGATAGCTCCCGACCATCAACACACCTCTACACGATTAGCCTGGGTATCTCCACAGGGCACTCAAAAATACATGGAGAAAAGTAAACGTGAATTACCTTAAGGACAATGCCCCTCGTTATATGTGATTTCCCTACGAACTATTTATTCCACCGAGGTTTACTGATTTCGAGCATAATGGTCACTCCGACCAACTGAGGTTGCATGGAATATATTGGCCCGGAGACAACTCCAGGCCATAAAAATAGTGGTGACATCGTTTGAATGGAACCATCGTTGACCACTAAGCTCTCTCAAATACCACGCTCAGCTAAGCACTCCGTTAAATCTTAAGCTTACCTGAGTCATTACTCTCATTGAGTACTGGTCGCTAGTTACATGGTCCCCATAGGAACATTACGACTTCCTAAGGAACAGGTTAGGCAATTGACTGGGACGTGCTCCCAGCCACACAAAAATCACAAGTCTTGCATTGAGATAATACATAGCCTATACGGCCTGGAGTCTTTAGCTAGGAAGGATAGGTCATCTATGAGTTCGGTGTCAACTTCATTAGGGTAACGCACTGAACGCTGCGGTGGTAACCACGACTAATAGGAACAAAAGTGTTAACGTCAGAAATAGGATCGATCAAAAATAATAAACTTCAGCCTTCACCGCGAAACCCTATGGCCCCCTGGTCTTTAGTATGTCCGGTCCATTGGCTAGACAGCCGGGAAGTCGGACGATCCAATAATAATAACAATGTTAGTCCAGGAACAAATAGCACTTCTATGCCCCCACACCTGTTCAAGCAATACAAGCCTTCTTATTTCTCTTTAACTGACCCTAGTAGAATATCAGCTCGGCTAGACCGACCTTGAACCCAAAATCATGCCACCATTTTAAAATTTATCTGAGATCGCGCTTGAATCGGGAAGATGAAAAAGAGGAAATGGCACCAGCCTCTCACCCAAGCTTCGAGAGCTCAACTGTCAAGGAGCGTGAAATCTGTCGCTCCGAGTAAATGAACGCACCGCTATATAGGTCCCCGCGAGTATCGCAAGTCACCTATCGCGTACCGTGGTACGAAACCCCAGTCGCACTTTTGCTCATAGATTCGAAACGCGGGATAGTAATATTAAATTGCCCCCGTTTCATTTATAATACAGGCAATGGAAGGATATAGTGGAAACTAAGAGATAGTTTACTTCCCCAGGAACGTCCCCATAAGCGCAAAATATCCCAGTACATCGAACCGAACAAAAAGCGGCGCGTCCATGGCCGCTGTCCTCCCGAGCACCGGCTCATGGGAAAGTTAGGGCGGGAATACCCATGTTTGTGGTTCAGTGAATCAGCCCTCGCCGTAAGGCGTTATACCAGGCGATCAACACGTCGCCGAGATACTAGGGTATCCTCGAGGAATTATCCCAGAATCGCGGTACTGAAATATCGGATTGAACGCGGTTGATCCAGCGACGTCCGCAATCAGCCAATCCCGACGAACCCTCAAAGATCGCGCGACGCGATAACACCAACACATCCTTCCTTTATAACCGGTTCTGTTTGTAAATGCGTCGATTATGCAAGTAACCAGTTTACAACCGATAACCAACAGAATGGTCCTGTGGTTAATACATATGTATATTCGCCAAACGTTAACTTGGTCATGTAGTATCGAAACCCAGCTAGGGAAATGGCCTGGATTCTGTGGGACTTTTTGGTCCCCGTCGTCCCGTACCACTGAGAAGGGGAAAATATTTTGATCCTCAACGGCCACCTCCTAAACTTCCGGATACCGAACGAAGAGAACGCTAGCGACGCCTAAGATTATAACCATGACCAGCGGACAAACCATCAAATTCGCCGAGGACGCTACTTAATTTAGCATAGTGGTCAATTTCTCTTTTTAAAACTCATAGGCCGGGGACGTTGCCCCGACCGTTCAAGAAACCACTATTCGATCTGAAATCATCAGAGAACGAGAAATCAATGTGGACATTCAGAAGCGACTGAAGGTTGAGAGGTGTCCAATCACTTAATGTTTAGAGTATTAAATATTAAACTCACGGGAACTCGCCCCATTAAGTATAATGGTCACGCTCATCTTAAGCTTTATGGATCGGAGACATGCTCCGACCGTCCACAAATTGCAAAACGATCTGGTATTGAATACGGTGGTCGCTGAAATAGCGCTGAATACTGTAGAGAGTCCGAAATTTAATAGTCAAACTAAACTCTTAAAGTTCACTAGTGCCCCGTGGTCATTCTCTGTACATCCACTCGCATACATAATTCCTCCTTGATGGAGTGAGTTCGATTAAATCTTTCGTGACCGAGAGCAGGCGTAAAGGTCAGTTTAACCCTGATCTAAAAGCAAGACTTACTCATCGCCGAAAGCGAAATTACTATTGGACCCGTCATGTCGGCATGAACAGTTCTTGTAGCAAAGGATTCATATCTCAAGGAAAGTACGGAGTGTGGAATGGTGCAATCTTCGCCGCTTTGACTGTCGCAACGCTGCGAGTTCACGCTTAAAGTCAGATTTTACTCGCCCGCAGCAACTTATTCCTTGGCGTGTCGGATTGCACTGTTACAGACTTCGTAGTTTGCAAAGCTTGCCGCGCCCTAAGGCACTCATATATCAAATACACTGTGCAAACATACGATTTGTCAAACACATTAGGATACTAACCGTGACACTTGTTTGCTATTTGTATCTGAATCTAGGAGTACCCAACCCCGTCGACAGTATTAATAATATAGCCCTCCGGCAACCGGGAAACCTATTAGACAGCTATAGTTCATACATTACTGGTCGAGTGTTAGATAAAAGTTCCCGTAAGGACTCTTTAGGTGAATAAATATTAGGATCAAGGAATTCCTGGAATCATGATAAGTTATCAGTTATGTTGTACCATACGTTGATCTGTACTTTTATATCATGTATACTAATCATGTTATTGTCGTTGTCTGTAAATTTTTGGCATGCACTTAGTCCGTCCCACATAGCTGGGGGCACGCCCCCCCCCCGCGGTAGAGCAAATCGGACGCGTCATTCGGTTATTGGTGCTTGCCTCATCAGCGTTATCCTATGAAGTTTCTTTTTGCCATTACCTTTTAAAATGTTCTTCTTGTACCACCTACTACCATACCTGTACATATTTTCAAATAAACATGAAAGAAAATCAAGTCGAGTTGTCTATTGTTCGTTTTCTGGCAACGGTTATATGTTTAAATGTTTTGTCCTGTCCATCTGCCAGCGTTCCGCGCCGAGGCCTGCAGTTGTTTGTCTCTTGCATGTTAACCGAAAGAAATATTCAAAGATGGAAGCGAGAACAAGGTGCACCAAAATTATCAAACTTTATCACGCTCACATGGGACAATTATTTCCAGCCGATGCAAGTTTATTCGATTAGACCAATATCACAAAGTAAACGACTACCAAATTATGATGCAACTACGGCTTAGGGCTACTGATCCGACTATAAACCTTCAGGGAACCGTCGGAGCCCTGTGGGGGCTACATTGGTCAAACCTTTCTGCCGAGCGAATTCCGGCCCTAAGTGGCCAAAGCCGAGACGAGTTTTACCTAGGATCGTGTCATAACTCAATTCGATTTGCACCTACAGTGCTCACACCAACTTGCGAGAGATCCAAACAACTTCCGAGTGTGATCGAAATAGGGAATATTGGCATGTCACTATGACCTGCGAGCAGGTGTCAGTGTCAGCCTCTCTGGGAGACCTCAGCAACCATACCATAAACTAGACACGTGCGCAACCAAACGGGCATGGTCCGAACACACCTCGTGAAGCGCCGCTGCGGCCTGCTAAAGCTCCATAGCTTCTTGAGTTTGACCAAGAGAAAATCGCTAAATCAGCAAAACAGCGAATGTTTAGGTTCGCCCTCGAGGTTGTGATAGCCGGGGTCGTACGGGCACGGTGTTAGGAAGTTGCGCCATGCAGCTGCGTCCCTTTATCACATAAAACCCCTATTTTATTGGGAATTCTACGGGATATCCGATAGGACAAAAAGAGGGGTGGTGTGGGGAATTTTAACCTGACATACGGCCGGATAATGGTGGAGCGTGATTTGGGTGCCAATCGCGTATAATTAAATGTTATGGTAAAATAAACTATGCCATTGTTGTAACATATACCTACAATAATCACGCCCGACCCGTCCGTTATGCGTGGGTATAATTTTTCGAATAATTCCGAAAACGAAACAACTTTTAGGAGTATCCGGTCACTCCCAAAAAGATATTTTTGCAATAACATTGTGTTTATAACAGAATTTTGCGTATGTGCACTCGGATGGGCCAGAGACAGCGGTCAAAATAATCTTTTTCATCCCTTTTTGGCTCTGCGATTTTGGAGCCCTAAGACCGATCGCAGTGACGTACCCGTCCAGTGAACTGTATGAAGTACATAAATTGTTATGCTATGCTGCATAGTGCGTATCAGGACAGGTGGAGGAATGGCGCAGAACTTCTATAAATTTGGGTTGAGACGTTTTTGGTGATTTAGCTCATGTCAGTTTAATAGGGCAAGGTGATGGGAATAGAGAAAGTCAGTAAAAATATAGAAATTTGAGAATAAATTGGTAGAGAAAGCGGAAGAAAGAAAAAGAAATAAGGGTTTTATGAAGAAATAAAGAAATTGGAGGAACGGGATGTTGTAGGGTTGCGTAATTTAAAGGAATGAAAATAGAAATAAAAAAATAGATAAGAAAAGAGGTAATTGGGAAGACGGGTAGGAATAGTAGAAGGGAGGCGTTAGGGAGAAGAAAAGAGGAAAATGTATTTTAGTAAAAGAAGAAGTAGTTTGAAGGAGGGGGGGCTTGGAGGAAGGTGGAGGTAAGGAAATGAAAGTCAATTTTAGTTAAGAAGAAGAAAATTAACCTTTCCTCTTAACTATTTAGCTAGGTCAGTAATAATGTGATAGGGTCCTGTCGATGGTATCGGTGTTATTTTGTTTGGTTTTGATGGTTATATCGGTGGTCGGGATATTTTTATTATGACAGCTATCGGTTATTAAATGGGGATGGGATTCGTTACTCGAAGATGTGGTAGTTCGTACCCGTGGCCAGTAGTATGCCGGTGGGAATAATTAAATAATTAAATGCTCTTTCTCAGCGCGCGTTATTAATCTCTGCGTACTCTAATCCATGTGGCGTTGCGGCGTGTCTATCTAGTTGCTCAGTCTTTGATTTCTACAATCGGCCAATAGAGCCACCATTAAAGGATTTTTTTAGAATTAGTATAATACGTCAGGAACTTGTTAAATGCCAGTTTAATTCAAGCGACTTTATGCACCTCTATTTAAGCCACTTGCGTTTTATTACTCGAACCATCTACGCCTTGCTGAATGTGAATATTTTAGTCTCTCGGTTCGTTAAAGCGCCGTTACGTTATCGCTTAGATTTGTATCCCGGTTTCTTGTGATTTTGGTTGAGTGAGCATTGCTTTCTATATACTTATCAAACTCAGGGTTGAGCGCTCTATTCTGAATAATTATTTGCTACTTCACATTAGGTTAGTTATAAGTTAATTCCTCTTTTGAGGTTTGTACGAAGCCTTCCGGATGGCTAGACCTGTACGTTTATTTAATTACCTTAACCTCTTCCTTAGATTTATACTAATAGTTTCCTTATGTTTTCTTCTTGTGAAGTTCGTACGTAGCCTGCCGGACGGCAAGACCCGTACGTTTATATAAATACCTTAGCCTTTGCCTTAGATTTACACTATTAGTTTCATTAGAGCCAACAGGATCCGGACGGTTTACTGATGGATCCTAATAACTATTAAGTTCCCTTGTGGGTTTGTACGAAGCCTTTCGGGTGGCCAGACCCGTAGACCCATCTTGCACTGATGCTTCCAAAACTAAATATGGAAGTGTCCTCAAGAGGCTAGCGGGGGACGTTTTGAGTGGTGAACCCCTTCGCACCACGGGCCGAGTCTGTTGGGGCTGGTGCCTTTTTCACCACAAAATTTTTCTTTTTCTTTTTAATAAAGGCCGCCCCCACGCCGCCCTGGTATTCCCTCTCGCCCTTGGCATGGTATATGAGCGTCATATTGACGTAAATATAAATCTATATATATAACTTGCTATATGTAATTATAAAACTAGCTATGTGTCGGAGCTTAATCTTTTTCGACGGCGTGTAGACTCGTGCTTACGCGGCGCTCCGACCCCCAGTCGCTACTATAACACACGAAAAATATAAATTAGGCCACCAATAAATGTACTAGTAGGTAGCTGGGGTGCGAGTTCGAGGTCTGGCGTACCAGAGAAGTGGTGAATGACAGACAAATTCTAACGTCTCGATTTTGGAAAACGTCAATAACAGCTCCATGAGTTGACAATCAATTCATATTACGCTCTATTTTATCGACTCCAACAATAGCCAATGGGTAATAATTTATTTACCATATGACGCAGTGCCGATCATACCCGTCAGTACCACACCAACAAATAATAAAGTACGGCAGGTTCAAACTATGTAACATCAGCACACTCTTACTCCAGTTACCGGTTCGTTCCCTTTTGACACTGTAGTTTGAATAGCCGTTATAAACCTTCACAGAAATATTCCGAAAGCCGATGTCTGGTTATCCACCATCTTCTAGATCTGCAGTAAAGGTAATATACATAAACTTGACCTAACTCGCGACAAAAACTACAAGCAGCACTTCTCTGTAACTGTCCCAAAAGGCGATATGAATGCAGCTAAGCATATTCTGTGGTGTATGGATAATTATATCCGACTCGAGAAAACCCGCTGAACTCTTGCCAAAGAACAACTTGGGCTAGATGGTAAACACCACACGATCGAAGTTCAGTCAAAGTTAACTCCGAATACAGGTCTATACCGATAACGTTGCCAACCGGCGCTATCGTTCTATTAAGTCGTGATAATAACGAACACAAAAATAGACACACATAACTGGAAACGAAACATTATTAAATCCATTACGTCCATCCACCAAACTCTGTAAGTATACGACCACGTTGAACAAACGCATTAAAATCGGTAAATCGTTCAGCATTTACCATCCGCGAAACTCACGTCGACGTTTGCATATATCTTATCCCTACTCCTAGCTAGGTTACCGATCTACTCTAGAACATCTCTTAGATTCTATCGAGAGCGAAAATACCCAAGTGATTGAACCAACACGACGAACTCATAAAAGCCCATAATCAATGCAAAATCGTTATAATACGTCGACCAGATTAGCTAGCTCATCCCTTTTCAAAATTAAAACCGAAACATAACTATCTCAACAATATCACATCCGACTTCGGACAAGAGTACTTTTTAAAAGAAAAATGTAATCAAACGACACATTAAAACAACTCTCCACATAACCGCCCTGCCACGTCGACTTGCGTAGCTAGGTAATTAACTAAACTCAAAGAACTACAACCATCATAATAACACTAGTAATCCAATACATAATTCAAAATTCAATACCTAAAACAAGTACAATAATTAGAATAATAATATCGCTACATAGGCGCAACCAAATAGTACCATAATATATCAAAATATACGCGCTTGCCGCCATTATAATATATTTTATATATATTTATAATATTATTTAGATGAATTTTGAAGAAAAATTTAGAAGAAGAAAAGGGGTAGAAAGTTGGGGTGTGGTTTGAGAAAAGTAGAGAGAGAAGGGTGATGAAATTTTAATATGGTGAAGGGGGTAGGTAGGGGAGTTAAAATTGGAAATTTAAGGAGTGGGGGTTAAGTATTTAGAAAATGGGAGATATTTGAAAAATGTGAAAAGTTGGGGAAAAATGGGAATTTTGGAAAACAGACATTTATGAAAAATAGAGAGATGGGAAAGGGGTGGAGTAGATATATGAATAGGGGTGGTAAAAGAAAAAGGATATTAAAATTTAGGGGATGGGGGTTGAATTTTGAGGGAATGGGGGATGTTTGAAGAAAATGAGAAAGGGTAGAAAAAGGATATTTTTGGAAAGGGTAAATTTATAGGAAATAAGAAGAAGAGAAAGGAGGGGGTTAATATGTGGATGGGAAAAAGATGTGAAAATTTTAGGGAGATTGGTGGAGGTTTGAGTGAGAGGGAGGGGTTTGAATTTTAGTAGAAAAATGAGAAAAAGGAGAAAAATAGATTTTGGGTAGAATTTTGGTTTTAGAAAGAGAGGGTGGGTGAATATGGGATATGTGTTGGGAAATGTGGTATTTAAAAGGAAAGAATAGGTTTTAGGAGTTTTTTAAGTATAAAATTTGGGTTTTGGGAAATTTATGGGTATGGGTGAATTTTAATAAATTTATAAGTTTACTATATTTTATATATTTATAGTTAAATACATAGCTAGTTTATATTTTATATAATATATATTAGTTTACGTATTCATACGCTCATATGCCATGCCGAGGGCGACAGGGAATACCAGGGCGGCGTGGGGGCGGCCTTTATGGAAAAGAAAAAGAAAAATTTTGTGGTGAAGAAGGCACCAGCCCCAACACTATGTAATTTTGTATAAATATATAAAATATTTAAATCTATATAAATCCCAAAATTCATCCATATCCCTCCACATCCCAAAATCCAAAATTTCTGCTTAAAAACTACTTATAACTCATTCTTTCTTTATAAACCGTATTTCCCAACCCATATCCCATATTCACCCACCCTCTCCTTCTAAAACCAAAATTCTACCCAAAATCTATTTTTCTCCTTTTTCTCACTTTTTCAACCAAAATTCAAACCCCTCTCTCTCACCCAAACCTCCACCAATGTCCCTAAAATTTTCATATCTTTTTCACATCACCATACCCAATCCCATATTAAACCCCCTCCTTCCCCTTCTTTTTATTTCCTATAAATTTACCCTTTCCAAAAATATCCTTTTTCTTCCCTTTTTCTCCATTTTTCAAAAATCCCCCATTTCCTCAAAACCTTACCAACCCATCCCAAATTTTAATATCCTTTTTCCCTTACCACCCCCATTCATATATCTACTCCACCCCTTTCCCTTCTCTCTATTTTTCATAAATTCCTATTTTCCAAAATTCCCATTTTGCTCCAATTTTTTTACATTTTTCAAACATCCCCCCATTTTCTGAATACTTAACCCCCACTTCTCAAAATTATAATACAAACTCCCCTACCTACCGCTATCATCATATTAAAATTTCACCATCCCCCTCTCTCTACTTTTCTCAAACCATACCCCAACATTCCACCCCACTTCTCATTTCAAATTTTTCTTTAAATTATATAATAAATATATAATATATATATATGTTATGATTATCGCGGCGATCACGTATGTCTTTAATCCAGTACAGGGTACTGTTTGCTGGCGCCTACGTGGCGATGTGATTATTTCTATATAATTATTTTACTTGTTTTTGGTATTGATTTTGGAATTATCATGTAGTTGTATTATTAGATATATTTGGTTTTTTTGGATGATAGTGACTTAGCTACGCGAGGAACGTTTTCATAGTTGTTACTATGTGTCGTTTTAACGGAGATGGTGTTAATTGTTATTTTGCGAGCGGTTGCGTTGCGCGATATTGAGTTTTTGCTTAATTTTCTGGTCTCTCGAATAGATTAGTTAGCTATTTTTAATTAGTTATTATGACGTTTCACAGAGTATGGCGAGTGTCGTTTCAAAATGCGGTGTTGACAATGTGCCGTTTGAAAATATGTTAATCAGTCACAACCCGTTTTATTTGAGATATATATACTGATTTGTAATGCGTTTTCGTTAACGACGTGTTGTTTAACAGATATTTATATCTGCTTCCATGGTTTTGCGAGTCCTCTCGGGTGGCCTCACTGTTTACCCCAAGTAGTATCGTACTAACAATCCTGGTAAATTTAGCGGTGATTCGATTACACGTAAAATAATCCGAAACAATCTAAGAGTGCGAGATGTCATTAACTAAGTCCTTAGCTGGAAGTTGTATGCTATGCTTTATAGAGTACGTTGGAACTGGAAAGTCTTTGTATCCGTTATTGGTTTACTTCATCTGCCAAGCAAAGTGTTGTGATGTTCGCTACCTGGCTGAACAGGGTAAAACGGAGTAGTGTGTGCGATCGATTTTGTATTATCGACATGGAAATGGGACTTGATATCTTTATTATGCACTCGTTGTTGTATATAAAGCGTATTACATGTGGACTATAGACGAGGTATTATTAGTGTAAAATCCACGGAGTGCCGTGACCTGCCGCGGAATTTAAAATTCGATAAGTACAATTTACAAGTTAAGCGTTAGAGCTAACGATTCGATAGATGGTTACAAGTTTCGATGAGTAAAGCCCACTGATTTGATCGTTCAAGGCACTGTAAAGAATAGGCACTTCGTCGCATTAACTAATAAACCTTTATCGCCATTGTGCCTTGCGTTGGTATCATTGCAAGAGAGCGTAATAGAGTTAATCGACAAGTCACAGAGCTGCTATTCGGTTAGATTCCTACTGGAATAGGAAAAGCAAGCTTGAAGTATCACCACTTTCCTGGTACGCCAGACCACGATCTCGCGCACCCCAGTTACTAGATAAATATATACTTAATACTTGGTGGCCCGGATTGTAATTAAATTGTAACATTGGGGTGTTATAGTAGTCTCTGGGTGTCGGAGCGTCGCGTAGCACGGAACGAACGGCCAGATAAAAGAATCAAAAGCTCCGACAGAGTCCCTTAACGTTGCCTCTTGAGCCCACAACCATATTAGTTTTATCACGGTTTTGTATTCCTAACCATTTTTCAATCTTTCGTACCATTCACCCCCTCTTTTGACATTGCGTCTTCCAGTGACGCTTTTTCTTTTGTTTTATTTTCTTTCATTAAGCGGCCCCTTTTTATACCCGATTTTACATTTCTGCATTTGTTGTTCAACCCTAATTAGAACGTAGTGAAACGTAGTCGAGTTTGTGTGTTGCAGGGGTGAAATCTTTTAAATTCCGTGTGTGTGTGTGTGTGTGTGTGTGATCGGCCACAACTCGAAAACGCCTTAACCGATTTTCATGATCTTGAGCTCATTCGAACCGGCATAGGCTGTGCACATCTCGGAGCGTTTTTGATTTGGGGTCTGGGTCAGGGGTCAAAATATGGGTTTTGACCCCATTTTAATACCCTTCACGAAAGCAAGGTTATTTTTATCTTAATTTTCGAAATTTTTTCTCTGGATGGTTTTATTTCATAGTAAAGTGATAAATTCCGATGCGTCTTTTTTGTTTTTCGATTAAGGCTGCGGTTCTGGATTTATTGGGTTTGAGGTGCGGGGTACTGCGCCGCAAGGGCTCCTCGGCCAAAATTTAAATATTTGTTCTGACGTATTGGGCGGCTGGTAAGTTTTACCTGGGGGTTCACGAGCATGGGAAACTCATTGCCGATGCTGGTTTTGCTCTGCGACCCATGGTTCCATGGCTACGAGAGTATGCCGCCCTACGGTTCGGGTGAGAGGTCAAAATGAGGGCTTCCCATTTTAGTAACCGTCAAAGAAGCACGCTTATTTTTCTCTTAACTTTCGAATTTTTATCTCTGGTTGGTTTTATTTCATAGTAAAATGATAAATGTCGATGCTCCTTTTTTTGTTTTTCGATTGGTACTTCGGTTCTAGAGTTATGGGGTTTGAAGTATGGTGCCCAATGGTTCCCCGACCCAAAATTCTAAAATTTGTTCTGACGTCCTGGGCTGAAAAGTTTCACTTGGGGGTGTTGGCTCATGAGAAACTCATTGCCGGTGTTGGTTTTGCTCTGTGACCCATGGTTCCATGGGAACGGGGGTATGGTGCCCCCAAGGTTCGGGGTCAGAGAGCAAAAGAAAGGTTTTTTACTATTTTTTAGTACCCGTGACGGAAGCAAGATTATTTTTGTGTTATTATAGGACTTAAAAAGGTAATATATGTAATTAACACAAAAAATGTCAGCTTTCATTATATATATAATTTTCACAATATTTGTTAATTAATATATTAGATATGGTGGGGTGATGCTCATTGTTAGCTACTTCATCAACCTGCATTTATATATAACTGTTGGGGGTTTCGTAGGCTACCAAGGGGATCCCGGGGCTTAAAACCCAATTTTTAACTTTTTCTCTATTATATGGGTCCTTCGTTTTTGTTTAATTTAAAAATTTAAAATTTTATAAAGTTTATTTAATTCCTGGC